>CM056391.1:24841575-25121518 GCA_029718625.1 Synaphobranchus kaupii
ATTCCAGACAGGGCTGTTATTTTACAAAATATGTGCGGTTAAATTTCGCTAAAAGGACCTGCAACAGCTGAGAATAAGCTATCAATGGCTTCAGTCTCACCTTAGAAAACGCCAAATTAGCCTGCTTGTTCAGCGAATTTCGTTTGATTATGCAATGAAAGTGTCAAACATCAATTCCAAGAGGCTGTTCTCGAAGTTCAAGCTTCATCCAAAGTTCATTAGGCTACCTGCATAGTAGGCTAATATTGATTAATAACATACATACCGTTGTTTTGCCTTAATGATGACACTAAATAGCCATACAATAAAGCTGTCAGGTTCGCAACCCATAAGTTCACGCATATTTCCCCTTGTTTAATAATGTCCTGTTTATGGAAATGTGACCAACCTGTTTTACTCGTAGCGTAATCCTTTAAAACAATCCACTTTCCCAGGAAGACTGTTAAACGTGCGATTTACAGCAGGGGAAACAGAACATGCAGCTCACGTGCAGAGAATGGCATTAAAATTAATTGTGACTTAATTGTGTAACGTGCTGCAAATTTGTTTTAGTTTCTAATTAGACGCTTAGTTCTCTTTAAAATCGTTTTGTTCAGTTAAGGAATAACGGGTGAAATCAGCTGGGTTTTAAACGGTGAGAGTATGGAAACCTGGTCACTGTAATTTAAAAAAATATGAAGGACGAAGAATAGCTAAGTTTACAATTTAGTTAACATGGTGACATCTCCGTTTTTTAACCATAGGCTATCGAAAAAAACCTTATGCACAGCGAATTCGCTGTAGCCTAGGCTATTTGAAAAACAATAAATGCAATACTCACTGGACAAGGTTTTGAACTTTTTTCAGTCACAAACCATTCTATTTACTTACAGGCTGTATTCATAGATAAACAGAGCTGTATTGTAATGACATCTGAAGCGCATTTTCAGAACTTAAATGTCCGTCTATTGCCGTGCGCGAGTTTTCCATTGAATGACAATTCACGCATTAGGTGCAAAGACAATTCGCGCATTAGGCTTGATAGCTATAGGTGTTATCAGCTCCTTTTTAATGGATAGCCATTGTCCCGTACCATCGCACATCGCCTGGATGTTGATGGAGTGGGCTGAGAGCAATGTAATGTGGCATTGTTTCCCTTCGCTGAGGGAAAGGTATGTGGACCTATGGAACCTTTTATTATTATGCATTTTTGATATAGCCTACACAATAATAATATTTCACATTGTGATCTAGATATTTTAGTCATGCCTGTGCACGCCCCTGTGTGTAACAGACAGGAGGGTATGCGCGTTGTGCACACGCCTATGTAGACGCACTTATATGCGCCGTTAAAATAGCATGTAAACAACTGCGACATGACTTTAGACCAGGTTTGTGGTGGTTCTAGCGCAAGCGCTTTCTGCTGGCTCAAGATAGCAATACGCCAAAAAGAATCCTGGCCACTCCTCATCTTAAGACCAACACGCCCAGTTCACTAATGATGGCGCAAGAGTTACGCCGTCAAACATGCTAGTTTGACGGCGTAAGCGTTAGGCACTATTATGGACCTAGCGCCGGGTGTAAGATAGCAAAGACACTTGCGTTTGCGTTAGCGCCGCTTTGCGCCGGGTGTAAGATAGGGCCCTGGGTGTGTAACATTAGTCAGGCTCATCTCTCTTCATCGGTTTCTTGCCCCACAGATGACAAATGAAACTAGTACTACCCAGTCCCACTCATTGCAGCAAACATTTCCATTTCAGTTGGCATTGCGGTACAGTTACCACACGTAAACCACACGTTTACTCGTTTATTGTACTGGAATAATTGGTAACTTAGCTAAGAACTCTTTGAGCTAGCTCGCAAGCTAATACTGTTTATAGTGGTAATAGCAGGTTCCCCGCCTCTCTCTCTCTGTGGCTGTGCAGGACCCGTCCGGGAACCGTCCCGAGAAACAATTTTAGCCATCTCAAAGTCAATGTGGACCATCCCACATTTAAAAAGGTGTTTTTCTGCATTTTCATTAGTTAATTACTGATTGTTGGCATACAAACACTATTCAAATAATAGGGTGAAAAGTAATTATATATATTTTTTCTTTAAATATTTGCATGAATTCATGTTGAATAACAATGCAAAGGTAAAATCTATATCCCTGCTGAATTCTAACTCCTATCCTAAATCCTGTGTGTGTGTGGATAACCATATATCAATAAGGATATATAATAAGACATATATATCACAAATCATTTTAATTATGGCAGGACAGCATAGGTTGGAAAATATGAAAAAATAAGCAATACCATAGGGATAATTTATAACATTAGTTTGGCCAAAAGTCTCTTACTTATAAGTGGAAGTCACTTGCATTGCCTAAACAAAGCAGCCTCTCTCTTTCAGTTAAAAACTTCAGAAAGCTCCCTGAAACCATTTTGGTGATAATCATATTAAGGGTGTGAAATTTGAATCTGTTCTTACATAAAGCTCTACTAGTTTTTGAATTTTATAGGCCTTTAAAATGGTGTGACAATGGTGTGAGTAATGGTAATAGTTCAATGTAAAACATTTTCTAACAAAATAATGTTCACTCAGACGCAAGTTATCTGCACAATTGTCCATGGCTCCATGTGCTTCAACTTGAAAATGATGAGAAAATATAGAAAATATAGTTATGTAGATTCACATGCAATATTGATAAAATAAAAATATGTGAAAACACTTTTAGAAGACTGAACTTCTCTTCTGTTACCATGTATTTCCATTGACCTTTTTGCACTACCACAAAATGTGCAGTGAACCTTTAAGGCAAGTCTGTATTTGAAAACAAAATAAAATATCAGCTATACAAATCCTTGACCAATATTTGGATTTAGTGACGTCTCAAGTTATAAAAGAGCTGAAAGAAATGATGAAGTAGTCCACTGAACTTCATAAAGCATGCTGTCAAGCCTCCTTTTTTCACTGTTTTTGGCTAATAAAGTGCTTCAAGAAAAATACGTTTCTATTTGTGTTTTACTGCACTTTTCTGTCATCCAGGTGCTGACGGTTGTTGTTTTTTTTTCCTTTTTTTTTGCTCTGTGCTTGGTGGGTCCTGTCAATCACAGATATGGTAATGTGCTTGGCCTCTCATGCAGTTTCACATTTGAAACCACATATACATTGATTATTGGAGCATAGGTCTGGTTATGCCTTATATGCCTATGATTGTCAGTGCAAGTATTGTAATTGTTTTTTTGTTTGTTTTTTGCACTTATTCTTATTATTATGAATGAAAGTCAACATTAGGACCCAAGTCATTTTTATTAACAGCTCATATTTGTCTCTACAGTCCACCCACTTTATACCAGACATGGGCAAGTGTTACATTTTCATGGTACATGTGGTTTGTTACATGTGGAAGAGTAATAGGGCCATGAAAAGAAAGAAATATGTTTCATTGTCTTTTGAGAATAAACTTGAAATGGCATGGTTAAAGTCAAAATTTTGTCAAATGTCAAAGTCAAATGACATTTCGAGGATGAAGTCAAAATTTTGAGAATAAAGTCAAAATTTTGAGGTTAAGGTCATAATTACTTTGACAAATGTAGAGCCTAGCTCGGCCAATTTCAAACTAGCAGCATTAGCAAACTATAGCGTCAGCACTATATGACTTCTTTCCAGGAGTTGGTGAAATTGTACATTAGAACTAGTTTTAGTAACCAGTAAATTCTTTCTATTTTTACTCATGAGTACAGAATTATAATTAGCATACTGACATTGAAGAGACTGTGCCGAAAATTGCGTCTGTCAGATGGAGGAATTGCAACTTCAATCTCGAAACATAAGACATTGTTTTCTGAAAATGGTCCTAATACTCTTCCGAAGTTACCCTTGTAGTAGTACTGTGTATTAAAATAACACTCCACCCATCCCATTCATACAGAGGTGAATCAGTGAGTTCCTCCACTCATGGGGCAACTGCATGCGTAGTGTGTAAAAAAAGTCAAGGACCACTGAGTAACATCGAGAAGGAGGACGCTTAACTGGAATTACAGAACCCAATACTAGATAACCTAGATGAATAGGGCATTGGGATGGCAGGTATGCCATCCGCTAAGTTATGGCTTGGTGGGGCATGCCCCATACCTATACAGCACAGAGTTTGCCACTTTTCAGGGTTTCCTACAGAAATAACCACAATGACCACAGACACTTAGCTCTTAAAAACATTAACTTCTGCACATTCCGATCTCATGTAACCACACAGAATTCAGGTAGAACTTCACACATCCGCACAATAAAGCCCCAAACTTGGGTTATTTTGCCGTTTTTTCCTCTTCTTCTTATTCTTCTTTTTCCTGTTGAATTCGTCATCAAAAATGATCATACTCTCAAATAATAATATCAAAAACATCATCGTCACCATCTTTGTTGTTTGTGAAGCTAGCTTGCTTGCTAAGTAACAATTGCCAAAAATTACAACTATTGCTTTTACAGCTGTCTAATCTTTGTGGGAAGCTCATTTCTATTTTTTAAATGCATTCTCTATCATTTCACATCTGCAATCCGCACATAATATCTGTTCATGACTCGGATAGCTGCTGTCTGGACTAAGCTATAGTTAGCTAGCTAGCTTACTAACTTCAGCTACACATAGTTCTGTGTTCAGCTCAGTTCAGGGGCGTCGCAAGACTTCAGTGACATCCGGGGCTTAGCCCACTATTACAAAAAATCCCAATTATCTTAAATGACTACTGTTTTTTAAGGTGGTAAGAGGACACTCCGTTTAATAGAAATTATACTCAGCGCATACACTTTCACCAGTTCCAAACATTCTGTGTGCTAGGTAACTGGACGCAATGGCGAACGATAAACTAATAATCAAATACGTTTTATATCGTGGAGGCAGATGAGAATCACAACTTTTCAGCTCTGTTCATTATGCAATAAGCTTACGTTAATTATAAAACCAGTCATGTAGCTCACTGTAAATAAACGGATGTCAAATTGTTCTCTATTTCTCCTCGCAGCTTTCTTTTTCATTAAATTTTTATTTCACTGTCAATTACGCACTTTTACTGGCAATAACAGAGGTCGAAAGGTGTGTTAATGTGTCATACAAAACAATATAACAATTAGCCCAACGTTATCTTAACTGTGCACAAGAGGGGGGAATCAGTGTATGTCTTCTATTCTGCATCCTGGCGAAGCGGTTAATAATGGAATCCATTTCAACAGTGTCCAGGACATTCTTTTCGATAGACAATTAGGCTACTGCCAAATGCTTAAGGCCGCTTTGGCCCATTGTTGCCCTCAGCCAGGTGTGCAGGCCTCTAGGGCACTGAAGGTACAGCTACAGCTGCTTACTGGAATTCTCAAAGCGACTTGATTACTTTTTTCAAAGTTGGAAACATATGCGGGTCTAACTGTCTGTGAACAGTTTGTGTGTCAGGTAAGCCGCCAGACTCTTATGCAATCCAGGTAATGTTTTGCAACTACAACTTCATCTGTCTGAAGGGGCAATTTGTAGTAGTTTGCTAATTCACAAAGGCACTGTATGGAAAGGAAATTATCACATGGATATAGTTAGCTCATGTGTAACTCTAATTTAGCTAGCCAGCAAGCTGGTTAGCTTCTCGCCTGTCAGCCAATCATGTTTTTCCACACTTGCATTCAATGGCAAATTATATGAATTAGCCTAGTAGGAGTTTTCAAATTTATTGTCACTAACATACCTTCTTCATTCTGACTAATAGCTAATATTCAACTAGGTTCACCGTCTGATTAGCACAAGTTTGCTGCTGAATTTTTGGGGGGTTATGCGGGAACTAGTGGTGTGTCGTTCGTGAATGATTCGTTCCTTTTGAACGAATCCATTTGGTGAACGAAAGGAACTGACTCACCACTGTATCCGGATTCGTTCCTTTGGTTCCTCTCTCAATTGCGAGCTTCTCATTCACTGAAGTTGCAGCTAATCCTATTTAACAAGCCATTAGCCAATGGCAGCATTGATCCACTTGAGCGGGGCATGCTCTCCGAGCCCCTCCCGTCTGTGTGTGAACGAGAGCGGTGGAAAGTTAAATGAACGAGAGGAACGAATCCGTGAAGGAACCATACACGCTGTATGTAAACATAATTTTATTAGTTTGCTGGAATATAAGATTGTTATCAAAGAAACAAGTGGTGAAATTAAATTTTTTTCTACTTCCGCCAATTCCGATGGTCCGTTAAGTAACGCAGAGTTTGAAAAAATCCAAAGGATCCGTCATCCGTTGGCCGACGGAACCGTCGGCCACAAGGGGGTGCACATCCGTAACGGTCCGTTAATCATCCTCCATTGGAATGAATGACTTCCGGTGTCCGTCAATCCGATGATGCGTTGAGTTGTGAACGTGGCGTAAAGCAGGTGACCTTAGCCTACGTTACCTTGAAAACGCCAAGAAAACGTTAAAAAGTAACCTAATGTTAGCGAGCTCGATAAATCGACCGACTGACATTTGAGCCAAAATGTATGTGTTTGCGTGTGTGTATGCATTTCTCTAGATTTAATTAGTGAATGTATACATTATCCATTATCATCATCTGTTACTCATAACAAGCATAGTACAAAAATGAATGATATCGCAACAAAAAACTTTTTCAACGTACAAAAATGCCAAGTTACTCACACATACAAAGCACTGTCTATAATAAAACTAACAAAGTTTAGACATGTCATTAAAAGTATTGATATCAAAATGAGGCCAAGTTACAACAAACAATACTGGCTCACACACATTAAACAAGCTCTATTCTAAAGCAATGCTACCCAGTGTTTCCTAAATTATTTAATGTAACTTGGCCCTGTTTTTTCATCTTACCATCTGAAGAAAATGTGGTCATTCAAACTATGTTTCATGTGAACGTGTAAAATGGCAATCATTTATGGTGGAAGAATGTGCAATTCAGCTGTGTTACACTAAAATTGTAAATATGAAAATAAAAAAGGACTGCACTGTATGTTTGAACAATTGTGTGCATCCAGTGCTTTGGGTGTGTGAAAAGCACATCATGGGGAAAAAAGCATTATTATTATAATTATTATTATTATTCATATTGTTCAGAAAATTGTGTTCACAAATTGACTGAGTGCCCTCATCTGACCAACAAATATACAGTACATTAATGGGGCAAACATATAAAAAAGATGAAAAAACACGGCCAAGTTACATTAAATAATTTAGGAAACATTTGGAATAGAGCTTGTTTAATTTGTGCGAGCTAAGATTGTGTTGTTTGTTGTAACCTCATTTTCATATCAATACTTTTAATGGCAGGCCTAGACTTTGTTAGTATTATTATAGACAGTGCTTTGTATGCGTGAATAACTTGGCCTTTTTTTATGAGATTTCAAACTCAACATAAAGAGATATACATGTATAGGCTATGTGAAACAGTAGACTGCAGCAGAGTAAAACTGAAGAAGACAGGAATCATACTTGTTTTACATAGTTGAGCCAAGGACTTATTGAACAGGTATTACTGTGGTTGGTTTAACGCCATTTGGCCTGTAAATGTTTAACTATCTCAAATGTGTGATATCCTTTTGTTGATTTCTTTTTATTTTCTGTACTCTACAGCTCTGTGAATGTGCAATGAATTCCAGACAAGTCAATAAATGTATTCAGCTCAATTCAATACAGTACCTTTTCAGTGTGTTCATTTGAATCACACTGTTTTATCTATTGTTGAGCAGCCATTCAGGAAGTAATCGTTTTTATGATGCACCATTTGCTGCCCTGTGTGATTGGAGCGATTAGCCCATGGCCTGTACAATTAAGCACAAGACCAAGATGACCAGATAATTTTTTGTTGAACTACTCATCTGTTACATCGTGCCTCTTCAGGCCTATGAAGGGTCAAGGCATTTCTGATTCGGATGTTAATATATACATGTATCTGGTTTATATATCTTCGCTTGATTATTTGTATTTGACTTGAAGTGTCACACTAAATTAAAATGATTTTCCCATACAAATAAAATCTACTCTCTGCACACCAGTTTTCAAATGGATGAGTGCACTCATTGCCACCAAAATCATCACCCACGGCGGCTCAGAATGAACAAATTTGACCAATTTTGTAGGCAAGGGTGATTTCAGGACATTCTGCAGAAATGAAAGACATAAATAATGGCCGGCCAGCTTTTCTTTCCATATTGCACACAATGTGTTCCCTTATAAGCTGCCATTATAAGGATAATTACGGTGTCCACATTTGACCCTTAAAGAGACTGAAAGCCCTCCTTCATTGTGTTTGCTGCCGGCTTTGCACAGCCTCCGGAACTATTTAAAGACAGAGAAGTTAATTGTATTCCCACTCACTTGTAAGGTGAGAGACGCCTCCTCTATTACTGATGCTGGCCTGTGTATCTCTGGGCTCCGGTTATGCATTCTGCTCACCATCTGTGGCGAGGTACTCATGGGATGGAGGTATGTATGAATTACTGACTGTGTAGCTCCCACCTCTTCATTGTTTTAATGATTATCTCTAAGTCATTGCCCACATGGTACATTCAGATAAGTAGTCTGGTGGTCATTAGTAGAAACTGCACGTCTCCCTCTTAAATTGACTTGTGTTGCAACAGTATTGATTGGCTGTCTTCCCCAGCTTCCTCTATTACTGTATCATTTTGATCCCTCAAGGCAATTATCCCAGCACTGGTATTCCCAGGTGCATCTTGTTTCTCTGTTTAGTGAACAACTTTTGAAATAAATTATGCAACTTTTACTTAGGAGAGCAGCAAATTACATGCTGAAGACATTTATTTTTTTGCAGTTTTTCAGCTAGTAGTATATCAAAATGGACCTGCTTTTTGTCAAGGAATGGCGTGCATCGCAATTAACACCCTGCAAAGAATACAATTAATTTAGCATATTTTATTGGAGTACCGATGTACTTCTTTTTAAAAGAAGACTTAAAAGGTTGAAAGCATGCAGAAACCAAACCTTGAGAGGTTTATGAGTATCTTATCACTTCTCTTTAATACCAGTTTCTGTTTCCTGAAAGCCCATGGGGTGTGTAGAAACAGGATAAAAGTAAAGTAGAAAGACAAATTAAATAAAACAATGAAAGATGGACGTTTGCCATGACATAATTATAGCAACATAATAATATTATTCAGTATGCATGAGCATTAGGTTGTCAACATGTCCATGATATTAATAGATCAATAGATATCTATTCTTATAAATCTTTCAAAGTTGGGCAAGTATGAATGATATTTTTGATATTTAATGATACTTAAACTAACTACACTGAGTAATAGGGTCGTGACGTCAAAGTGTGCTCCCAAGTGCCTTCCTTCTCTCTGGCTGGCCCCACAGCACCACAAGGGCTAGCGAACTGAAGTTGTGTAACAGAACACTAGCTAGTTAGCTGCTGAGAAATGGACCAGTCAACCAGCAAACGACCGGTCGAGTCCACCAAAGGTGAAGATAAAAGTTAGCAACAAATGTTTCTTGCTCTCGAGTGTGAGGATGTGAGGAAGCGCGCTAGCAGCAGCCTGCTGGCTGCAGTTAACTTACTACCACTGGTGTCAGTAATGAGAAGGATTTTCTGAACATTACATAGTATAGCCCCTTTAATGAATAGAAGGGGGTATTTTCAATAATTTTCCTTTGTAGTTTTCTTCAATCTTATGACTGTAATACAGCCACCAGGTTATATCCTGATGTTACGGCTATGTGACTTAATGGAATAAAAAAATGGTTTAGACAATTATGTGAGTGCCTCTATATTTCATAATATTTTCTTCTTTGTGATCAATTTGAGGGATTGAGCATGTATTCGTTTATCACTTTCTGAGTCATCTGTTGCATTTGAGATTTTTTATTATTTATCACTAATTATGTGACAGCTTGGACTGAAAGAGTGGCCATAGAACTCCTACCACTGTATTTAATGGCTCACAATTATGCCAATACTTTGGCAGTTATTTCATTGGTAACCAGTTTGTGGAACATGCCTTAAAAACGTTCGGAGACTTGGGACTTCCTGGGAATTTACCGGTTTCTGATTTTGCATATTAGTGCCCCCTCCAGGTCAAGAAGGACCTCCTGCTGCAATGCTATCGCTCAGGTGACCCTGTTTACAGTGTGTTTGCACACCCGCTCCAATGCTCAACTGAAACATTGTAGACTGAGCTCCAATGCTCAACTGAATCAATATAATCGCACCCATACTACCCATACTCATCACTATAAAGGGTGTTTCACTCAAAGTCTTGTTTCACCATTGATTGGGCCTTTATGCCAATTTGTTTCATATGATTCCAGGTGCTGTTAAAGGCTATGAGCTGTGAAATTGCTAGTTTATTTATAATCTTTTATTTGTATTGACCACTGCAGGTGGAGCAATTTTAAAGTCAAAGAACTAACTACAATCTAACCTCTGTGAAGAATAAATTTTCTCTGCTTGATGTACTCATTGTCAAATGTATACAGTTTGGTACAAAAAACTATGTGAACTTTTGCTTAAGTAATGTAGAAATAATAAATAAATGATAAATAAATGTAATAATATGAAAATAAAAAAATTTGGAAATTCATATACAATATGTATATTTATCATTGTGGCACTATCGATGTTCCATAGGTATTTGGTTGGATTTAATGTTGGGGTACTTTGAAGTGAGTAAATTTCTCTGAGCAGACTTTACATTTTTACGTTTTTATTTCATGTGAGAAAAAAGGTATGTTTTCATTAAATACAAAAAATGCACGGTAAAATAATAGTGTTTTCTGTTGCATTCGGCACCCCATAGTTTTTTTTAATGTGAGTAGACTCACTGTTATTCACCTATTCCTACCAAATTGTATACATTTGACTATAAATACATCAACTGAGAAATTTTCTTATTTATTAATTTTATTCTTCACAGATGTTTGATTGACAGAATATGAAATGCATACTGTATGGATATAATTATGAACAAAGCTGTGAAGTACATACACATGATTATTTTTATAGATTCCCTCTCCATACAACATTCCACAAACTTTTCTTCTATTTCTGTGTTTTGTATTGCAACCAAACTGCATTAGTAACACAATTCGTATGCATCATAGAGTAATTGTATTGGTAAATTGCCCAGTACATTAAGCGTGAGTCAACACTTTTGGCATTTTTGGCAGGCACTTCATTTGCACTGACTCAGAGTCCCTCTACCCTCCCAGATCTGTTTGTGTACTGTCACAGTGGAGACAACAAGCCGTGGCCATCCATATGGAGCATTTGCATAATGTTAATTTGTTTATTCTTTCGTAGTCAGAATGGCAACAGTTACAGTTCCGTAATGGCTAAGTGGAATTGATCATGTGGAGTGTCGTCGAGGTGAATATGTATCACATTCAATGACATTGCCACCACGAGCTGGCTCTCTGAAGCTCAATGGCCATAATTAACTCATATTGTATGACCACCTGAACAAATTGTCTGTTTTTTGTTGGGTGTGTACAGAGAAGCACAGAAGTGGGTGCTCTGGTTGCTTGAGCAACTGCCCCTTTTCTCTCATTGGCCAAAATGCCCCTTTTTCGTTAGATAAAAATTTTTAAATAAAAATTTTTAAAACACAATTTGTATTTGGCCTACTTGACAACTATTAATATTGCCACAAAATTTGAGCCATATTCCCTTGTCTGAGAGTTTGAGCTTCAGATCTCAAATCTTGTTGCGCAGTGGCAGTGCATGCAGAGGGAGTGCCAGTGTAATCGCTAAAGCAGCCATCATTGACCATTGTGTTTTTGAAGTGAGTTAGGGAAAGGAGGGGTATCTCATCTTGGATGCAAGCAGGAGAGGAGCGTGCATGCCCGGGCTTGGCAGGCTGTAGGCAAAACGAACAAACCTCATTGCCTGGTAGCAGCTGTAGCCTCGCTTGCCTACCTTTGCATAAGTAGCCCAGTCAAAAAAGCAAACTCATCTTATCTGAAAAGATCATGGTATGTCACGACTAGCTAATTCTAGCTAGCTATATGAGCCATGAATATCCATAGCCACAGTGCATCTAATAAAGTGGGGTGAAAAAATGTGGGCACCCCCAGTCAAAATGCCTTTTACAATTAATATCAAAGTGAACAGAAGCTAACTGTTATGCTCTCACTCCCGTCCTTTTGTGTCCCGTGTTTTACCTGTTCCCTCTCGTATCGTGTTTGTATTCCTGTTCATTTCCCTCGTGCTGCAGACTGGGAGTGGTTTTCCCTTTCGTGTCACTCTGTTCACCACTCTGATTCCGCCTATCCCTTCCATCCCTCCCGCATGCATTCCGCACACTCCCTACTCCGTTTATCACTCACGCATACATTCGCACGCGGCACCTAATTGATACCTGTTAACATTTGTATTTAGTCACCCGGTGTTCTTTGTCCTGTGCCAGTTTGTTAAGTCTCACCCCGGCAGAACGGAATTATGACATCGGGGACCGGGAGCTACTGGCTATTAAGCTTGCTTTGGAGGAATGGCGGCACTGGCTGGAGGGGGCAGGTAAACCCTTCATCGTCCTGACTGACCACCACAACCTCCTATACATCAAGTCTGCTAAGAGACTTAATTCCCGCCAGGCACGGTGGTCTCTGTTTTTCAACTGTTTCAATTTCACTGTCACCTTCCGCCCTGGCACCCGTAACATTAAACCCGACGCATTAGCACGCGTCTTTTCCCCCCTTGCCAGATCTGCTGATCCGGAGCCCATTCTACCGGCATCCTGCGTCGTGGCTGCAGTGTCCTGGAAAATCGAGGAGGTCGTGAAGGCTGCCCAGGCCACCCACCCGGATCCCCGCAATAACCCTAACAATACTCTGTTTGTCCCCGACTCCGTCCGCTCCCAGGTCCTCCAATGGGTCCACGCCTCCCGTCTGGCCTGCCACCCAGGGATTGCCAGGACGACCGCCCTGGTCAGGAGGAGGTTTTGGTGGCCCACCCTGAAGGGGGATACCCGTGCCTACGTCCTCGCCTGCCCGGTGTGCGCCTGGAGCAAGGCCTCCCACCAGCCTCCCGCTGGCGTCCTTCGCCCCCTCCCCGTCCCAGGCCGTCCTTGGAGCCACATAGGGGTGGACTTTGTAACCGGTCTGCCCCCATTGGATGGCAACACTGCCATCATCACCATCGTGGACCAGTTCTCCAAGGCGGTCCACTTCATCCCCTTGCCCAAACTCCCGTCCGCATTCGAGACAGCGGAGCTCCTGGTGCTGCACATGGTGAGGCTGCACGGGATCCCCTCCGACATCATCTCGGACCGTGGGCCCCAATTCTCCTCCCAGGTCTGGAAGGCCTTCTGTGCGGCCCTGGGTGCCTCTGCTAGCCTGTCATCAGGGTACCATCCGCAGTCCAACGGACAGACGGAGCGGGCCAATCAGGATCTGGGAGCTGCCCTGCAGTGTGTGTCAGCACGCAACCCCTCCTCCTGGAGCCGATTCCTACCGTGGGTAGAGTATGCCTACAACTCCCTGAGGAGCACCGCCACCGGGATGTCCCCCTTCGAGTGCTCCTTGGGGTACCAACCACCCCTACAGCCGGTCCAGGAGGAGGAGGTTGCTGTCCCGTCTGTGCGATCCCACCTCCTCAGATGCAAGCGCGTGTGGAGGCTGACACGCACCGCTCTCCTCCGCACCAACTCCCGCACCCAGCGTCTGGCGGACCTTCACAGGACCGCAGCCCCGCAGTACACTCCCGGACAGCAGGTCTGGCTGTCCACCTCCACCATCCCTCTGCAATCCACATCCAAAAAACTCCAGCCCCGGTTCATCGGTCCCTTCCCCATCCTCAGCATTATTAACCCTGTAACGTTAAAGTTATAACTCCCCGCCTCACTTAAAATTCACCCTTCATTCCATGTCAGTCAGGTCAAGCCTGTCGCCTCCAGCCCTCTCAGTGCTCCGCGGACCTCCCACCACCACCCCGGATGATTGACGACTACACGGTAAGACGTATCCTAGACATCCGCCGTAGGGGCTTCCAATATCTCGTGGACTGGGAGGGGTACGGCCCCGAAGAGCGGTCCTGGCTGCACAAGAAATTAATCCTGGATCCTTCCCTCATTCAACAGTTCCACGAACAGTATCCCCAGAAACCTAAACCTGCGTGAACGCCAGGAGGCGTTCGTTGGGGGGGGGGCGGGGGTACTGTAATGTTCTCACTCCCGTCCTCTCGTTTCCCGTGTTTTCCTTCTCCCCCTGTTTCATGTTCGTCTCTCCCTAGTTCGTTTCCCCGAGCTGCAGGTTGGGCGTGGTTTTTCCTTTCGTGTCACTCTGTCTCACTACTCTTCTCTCAGCCTATCCCATTCCCCCGTTTTGCATGCATTCCACACTCTCCGCTCTGTTAATCTCCCTCGCATACATTCGCACGTGGCACCTAATTGATATCAATTAATGTTTGTATTTAGTCACCCGGTGTTCTCTGTCCTGTGCCAGTTTGTTAACTCTCTTTGTCTGAAACCTCTGGTCTTGTCTTGATTCCTAGTATCCAGTCTAGTCTTGCTATTGAAAGTCTTGTCTTGTACCGGCGTTAATTCGCCTCTCTACTCCGTCTAAGATCCCTGTCTAGCTCTCGTCTGGAACGGCATTTTCCGCTGTTCATTATTCCTGCCTCGCTGTACTAACTCTGTCTGCTTGAGTCTGCCAACCTGCAGTTTTTTGCTACCCCTGCCTGTGTTGCTGTTTTCCTGCCATCCATCTGACGTGTGTGCATGCAGCTGGGGCTCCTGCTCCTCCACTCTGCGGTGGTGCCCGCCTCCTGCCTTTGCTGCTGCTGCTGCTGATGTACTGCTGCTGTTGTTGCTGCTGTCGCTGCTGCTACTGCTGCTGCCCTGCCGCTGCGCCCACGTCCTGCCCGGACTCCGCTCCACTGTCCTGCACTTCTCCTGCCACTCCACTCAGCCCTGTTCCCGCTCCCGCTCTACCTCTGCTCAGCCTGCCTGGTTATCCGTCTCCATCTCCAGCCCCTGACCTCTCCTGTTCCTGCTGCTCCCCTGCTGATCCCATTACCCGGACTGTCCGTCTTATATGTTCTCCCTATGCTTCAGGATTATTGGTCAAAGCATAATTTATTAAGAGCTACGCGCTCTGTCTGTCTGTCTGTCAAGTCCAGTTCCGGCATGGAACAATAACTGCCTTTGCCTTTCTCCCCATGCTTCAGGAGTGAACCCTGGTCAAGCAATAAAATAATTGAGTATTGGCATTCCTGTGTTCGAGTCGTGCATTTGGGTCCAGTCCATATCCGGGGTTGTAACAATTATAGCAATATACCAAAATAAATATTCTGATTCTGATTACCCAAACCTTTGAAAATGTATTGCTTATTCTACTATCTATTATTTAAATAATAAAATTGCAATTCAAATTACAAGTATATCACAGATATCCCTTATTCCGAAATCACATGACAATCTAACAACGATAAAACAAAATCCCTCTCATTCTGGGGGAGGACTAGGGGGGCCTAGCAATGTAACCACTAGCCTGGCTAGCAGCTGGGATTAGAGTTTTTTATACCAGCCAGTAATGTCATTGTAAAAAAGGTGGGTAAACCTGCTCTAGGCCTCGCCTACTTCTCCAGTCATTGACATCTTCAAAGGACCACAATGTATTTATATATTTATATAATATAATACTGTATATGTTTAAATAATATAAACATGTAAAATAAAAATGGAATTATATCCAAAATGTACTCATATAACACTGACAAAATGACAGGGTATTAATTTGACATATATGGCCTGATTTCTATAATATTTTAAACTATGCTGATATTACCTACCTTGCCATTATGCTTGTGTATCTTTAATTAACATGAGAACATCATACACTGTAATTTTCTAGAGATGGCTTGTTGCAGTACCGAACTCTCCATAACTAGTAGCCTAAACATTAGCTAGCTTTAAAAAAAAAAAAATGCAACTTAATTTATTCAGTGCCCCAGGCAACTTTAGTTGACAAAAATACAAATGGTCTAAAGTACCGAGGGTGACAATAGTTGACCACAACCGTCTTTACTCTGCCACACCGGTAAAGAATTCTGGATTTGAGTCGGGAAAAATGAAACAATGACCAATTTACAATTGCGTTCTTTTACACGGATTTGCTTTTTTTATTTACAAGGTTCTAGATGGACATATTTGAAGTTATACTGTATATATACCGTGTTTAAAAAAAAAAGAAAAAGTCTAACCATGTAAACCAGCACCGGGGCGTGGGAATAAGGTGTCCCCGTCAATTTGTACCAACCATAGACTGTATAAAAATATGGACAAAGTCACTGTGACATCACCCATTGCCTTTCCACGGCCTCGTAAAAACCGAATTGAGTCTCCGGAAGTCTTTTTGTATACAAATTGCGTCTGCTCCGTGGAGCCGAAGAGGATCAAAAACCAAAGACTGTCTGGCTCAATGACGGACGTCTGGCCTCTCTAGTCCCATCCCCCTTTTAATCCGGATATCTCAGCCTCTGTTTACCATCGTAATAGCCTATGCGACATTGCGATACAGACGTCATATTAACAACAGATTTTTTTTGTATTAACGTATACATGTTCATACATTCTATTTCATCGTAAATGACAGATGCGTGTGTCTTTTTACCCCTGACTGGCGATTAACCTTTCTTTATATTTGCTGTTTTTCTTACACATATCACCAACAGAACATGGAACCAGGTAAGTAGGGAAAGACAGGAAATGTTTATTATATACAAATTAATAAAAACAGATTCTCCATGCACATTCTGCCAGATGATAATACCACTCCCATCTCAAATTCTCTCCCACACTATTCACTCTCCTGGCCTCCCCTCCTGCACTGGTAAGTAGCCGCTTTCCCGCATGCATATTACACTCAACAACCTCACTTGGAAAGAACACCAATTTAAATAGTGCACAAAATCATTCCACAGTATACAGAGATTGCACAAAGCGCACACAGTGTTACACACCCACAATTACCCAAGCTGACCCGGCCCGCAGGGGAAAACCCTTCTCCCCCCCTCCCGGAGATACACAGGCTACCGGCAGCACTTGTCCTGTAGGAGCACACAGTGAAACACACCAGCACAAACAAACACATAGAAAATTTCAGGGGATGTAGCAGCGGCCCGCGCCACTCTGCTACTCCTATCTACATCCCAAAATAAAACTTTCGTCCGCTCTCTCCTCGACCTCTGCTCCCGCTCCACTCTGGCTCCGGGTCTTCCGTCTGGCCGCACGCCGAACACAAACTGGCGAAGGGAAACACAACGCTGTCAGCCCACAGTCTCTCTAACGACAGACACACCCACTGCAACCCCGACCCGTTCACGTCCCTTACGTTCACGACCTTTACCAACAGCCCTTCAATGCTGACGTGCACATGTTTTCGCGATTATCATAAATCCACATCCATGAATTGCCATATATGGAAGTTGCAAATTCCATTTACAGGTGCATATGAAGTCAAATTCGTCCAGAAAAAGCAATAGAATAATTATTTCGACACTGAAATCAAAGTTTTATTAGCAGATGTTCTGTCAAGGAAAAAAATAAGATTTAGTAGGCTATTGTCAGTACCGGTGTCATATGAACTGGTAAAGTAAAGGCCTAGCAGGAGATAATATTTACTATCTATGCAGGATCACCTGTCACACAAACTGTTAAAGTAGTAAAATTATTGGCACCCCCTGCATTTATATATAGAATAAAGTAATCATTTTTAATGTCTGGTCGCATATCCTTTGCATGCCATGACTTCCTGATGTCTGTGACCCAACAACATCAAAACACTCTTGATATCTTATTTTCTGGTACTCTTAGAAGCGATACTATAACATCTCTGCATTTGAATGGATCTCTATGGGAATTGGGGGGTGGGACTAGATTTAGCTGTAAATTATGCTGGAACAGTATGGAACACAAGCCTTAAACCATCTCTCTGCTTACAGAAATACAGTAGATATGGATGGATAACTTGAAGAGTTTCTTCTCCTGACTTTTTTTCTTCTCTTGACTTATATCTTCAAATGCAGAGATGTTATAGTATCGCTTGTAAGAGTACCAGAAAATAAGATATCAAGAGTCTTTTGATGTTGTTGGGTCACAGACATCAGGAAGTCATGGCATGCAAAGCCAAAGGATGTATGTAAACTTCCGACCCACTGTAATTGTGATATAGTGAATTAAAAGTGAAATCTGTCTGTAAACAATTGTTGGAAAAATTACTTGTGTCATGCACAAAGTAGATGTCCTAACTGACACTGCCAACTGTTTGCGAACATGAAATCTGTGGAGTGGTTAAAAATGAGTTTTAATGACTTCAACCTAAGTGTATGTAAACTTCTGATTTCAACTGTAAATGCATATATATACTGAAGTTCCCTATCGGGAAAATAAAAGTTATTCTATTCTATTCTATAAATGCAGGGGTGCCAATAATTGTAGCACACGAGGTTTTGTTAAAAATAATTATTTCTTGATGATGGATTTTTTTTCCGCATAATAAATTTACTTCAATTAAAGGTTGTTTTTTTTCTCATTTTTTCAGTGTGACATTAAGCAAATTCACCAAACGGTGAATTTTTTATAACTCTTTTTACTCTTTACCAGGGGTGGCAATAATAGTGGGTGGCACTGTAGTTACCTAGCTAGTTATCGCATTTGCATTATCTTAAATACAATGACATAATTTTATTGTAACCCAGCTATTCTGTAGTAGCCTACTATATGCAGCCTACGAGGCGGCGTACCTATGTCTGCCATCCAATAGGGAAAAGAAAGTAGCTACATTCTGCTTATTTTACTTTATTTATTTATTTATTCCACTTATTTTGTTGATTGTTTTGAATTAACCGGTTATGAAGCAAGTTTGGCATTCCCATCCATAGGTTGTTTAGCTGGCCAGGCAGCGTATGAATTTAGAATGGTGATCAAACTTAACCTGAACTACATGTGCGCTATACAGAAACAATCACCACTCATTGACCAATCAGAATTGAGTATTCACTCAGACTATGGTATAAAATGAAATTAAACCCAATATATTTTCTAAAAGAACAGCACAGGTGTAAGCTAATGAAAAAAACATCTTTTCCATTTTGCCGTTTTTGTATTTCTCGGGAAAGGGGAAATAGTTTGGTCAGGAATTCCCGGGAACCCGTTTCCCAGTGTTAAACCCTAATGTACGATTATTATTATGTATATGAAAAACTACACAATAATAAAAAAATAAATACAACATGTCATAATGGCTAGTCATAATATTGATCCGATTATATTGATCATAATATTGAACCATATATTCTCTGCTCACACACTTTAACCTTGCGCACAAGCAGGTCTGTCAAATGTAAATGTCTTTTCGAAGTCTTGGTAAAACCGCCACTATATTGCAATCTTCCAGGACAAACACAGGTGGATTTTAAAGAGAATGGGAGATGACACTCTGGCCATGACCGAATACGATCCCTACACCCTTTTGAGGGCACATATTTGAGTCTTCTTCGTCAAAAAGCTTTTGAATGGGTGACTTTTTCTCACAAATGGGGGCACTTAAAATACCTGGATGAAACCCTTATTTCCGGGGTTTTGTTGAGGGGATTCAGGAGCACACTCATCCACAGAACTGTGCACTCATCTGACAATTTCACGCAGTAACCTGAAAGTAAAAACATAGAGCGTATATGCATATCTATGGTACATGAGCGGGTCATATTACAAACTACTCTCTTTTTATTTTTGTTAATTCTGTCTTCATTCATAATCTAAACTTTTTAACCATCGTCATATGTAAATTTCTTTGTCACACTGCTTGCAAAGTGAGGGGACAGGGTACATAGTAGACAGGGGTCTGAGTGGACAGGGGACAGGGAACAGGGGTCGTATTCGGTTATGGCCTCTGAATGGTTTATGGAATGTTACGCCCAAGACACCTATTATTAATTAAGAGACAAAGTTCAGCCGTTTGAACCTTCCGCCTTACATTGTGCTGAAATTACCCACCTTTCAACTAGCAAAAGTGGATTTAGACATGCTCTAAATGCGCTTTAGACCATGAGATCCTTCGGACATAGCCCAAAAACTGGGGACACATTACACGGTTTTTCCAATCATAAGTGACAAAGAAAAGAATGAGCAGCACACATTTAACAACTGTCATATGCAGATTTTCAGTCTCTTCTGTCGCACACATGATGCGATGGCTGTCTTTGAGGGTCAGAGAATAGACGGACGCAGTTCTCTCACAAGAATGTGATTTTTTGTGGTCCACCTGCACTTTTTTTTCCCCGCAGACTCTGCTCGATCTCAAATCGTTGCCAAATTGGGCAAAGATTTTTGTAATGTGTCCCCAGCTTTAGGCAGTAAGTGCTTGTTTCCCACTTATTGACACACATGATGTGTGCTAATTGAGTAGGGTACATGACATCGTAGATATCAGTTATGACCTAAACAAAACAAGTAGTTGCGTTGTCAGAATGCCTTTTATCGTCATCAAAATGTGATTATCAAGTAACCTCTTTTAAACCTTGTGCAAGACTGGCTGTTTGTCACAAGCTTTCTGCAGTTGTATTTGCGTCTAATAAGATTGTTTTCATTTGCCAGTGTTCGGCTAACAGTACCTGATGCAATCTGTTTAACTGGTGGTTAAACATATTGCTGCTTGTCTTTTGATTTCCCCATAACACTTCCGTGGTACAGCGGTATCACAGCTTTGCAGCAGGTTTTATGAGAGCTCTCAGGGATTTATGTGACAAATGAAATTACCTACTGACACACTATTACTGCCAAATATTTAATTAAGCTTTTTTGATAGATTTCAATTTGCCAATAGCCCAACACACACACACGCACACACACACACACACACACACACACACACACACACACACACACACACACACACACGACACACACACACGACACATACTGGTAAATGCCAAAATAAAGGAACCACGAACCCAAAGAATCCATCTCTGTGAAGTTCTCGACAGACTGTTCTTGATGAAATTGCCAGCTGAGCTCATGCTCTAGATTGATATTTGCAGTTAACTGATTCATTGACTGAGTTTCTCATCTGTTTTGCCTTGCATCTTGAACCATGGATGGATGGATCACTTTAAGGGTTGTTTCTCCTGACAAATTTTCCTATTGAACTCTATGGAAAGTCAGGAGAAGAAACCCTTCAAGTTATCCATCCATATCTACTGCATATCTGGCAGCAGAGTGATGGTTTATGGCTTGTTTGATATGTTGGACCCTTGATGACTTAGAGCCATTTAGCCAGCCATGTGTTCCATACTGTTCCAGTGTAATTTACAGCTAAATCTAGAGATCCATTCAATGCAGAGATGTTATAGTCCAAGTAGTCATGGCATGCAAAGGATATGCGACCAAATATTAAAAATGATTACTTTATTTTATATTATGTTAAACTGTCAAATATTTTGATGCCCAAAAATGGGGGGGACTATGTACAAAAGGTTCTATAATTTCGAATCCGATATAGATGAAAATACCCTCAAATTAAAGATGACATTTCGCACTTCATTTTGTCCTTTAAAACTCAAAGTGCTAGAGTACAGAACCAAAATAATAAAAAATGTGTCACTGCCCAATGAATTATGGTGCTCACTGTAGGAAAAAGATTATAATCTGAAATAATCAAACCATATTACTCCTTTCCATTGTTCAGGGGTCCAGGTGCTCCTTACAGCAGGTTATACATTTTTATGCATTCGCCTGGAATACAAGCAGTTTCTGAATGATGACCCTGCCATAAATACCAGCTTTGTGAAGCTTTGTATAGTCTTTGTTGAGATTGGAGCACAGATGTGTTGATTCAATTCTGTAGGCATTTTTGAAGCCGTAGTTTTGGGGGTATTTAGCAACTATCCTATTAAGTGTCCATCTGTCGCTGTTGGTGAGCGTTGATTTGTCAACACTGTTCCTTCTTGCTGATGCAGTTTGTTCATGTTCCGCAAATGTTGTCATATTTTTTTTATTCTGTTCCCCTCGCCACATTAAATAATATTGTAGTAGCACCTGAAATTTGGGCACCAATTATTTGGCTTCCTGGGAACTCGGGCCCCATTTCCCAAAAGCATCTTAGAGTTATGATTAAAACGACTACATTTACTGACATTGCATTAAAAAAAAAGATAATACAAATAGATGGAGAAAGACAGAAAACAAATGACGAAAAACAAACAAACAATGAAAGTAATATAAAAACAAAATAGCCTAACATGGTCTTTATCGAAGATCCTTTTGGGAAACGGGGCCTCGGTTAATTGCCTCAGTTGCCTGAAAATCACATATCAAAGCATTGACTGTCAGACCTCTTTTATAGCTTTTATAGCTAGCACATACTGCTAATTGGCATTCATCTTAATATGATTCATCTATGTAGCTTGTAGCCTTTGTAATTCTGATTTATTTATTTTCCATGTGGTGTTTCTGTTATTTTGTCCAACCACTCTGTGTGTGTGTGTGTGTGTGTGTGTGTGTGTGTGTGTGTGTGTGTGTGTGTGTGTGTGTGTGTGTGTGTGTGTGTGTGTGTGTGTGTGTGTGTGTGTGTGTGTGTGTGTGTGTGTGCATTTATAAGACAGGAATACAGTTCATGGCACTATGTTAAATCTTATTGTTCAGAGCTGAGAAATTAAATGTACACCAAGACCATTATTTACTTTAAACTGCTGCTTTAAGAGTGGCAGTTTTGATAAACTGTTATGTAACTCAGAAACACAACATCAGTATTTCCTGAATTACACAGTAATTCCTTATAGTGGTACATTATTGATGTTGACCTTTTCTGTTAAAATATATGGGTTATCTCTTTTATGTACACCGGTTCCCAGGTAATGTAGTTTATAAAATCCAGTACAATGCTCCCAGGCTGTATCTCTCCCCGTTATACCGCCACCATCAACTACCGTCAGCAATTCCCCACGTACCAACATCCTTCCACAACCATTTTATTTCCACCCAGCTATATCGCCTCTGTTCCTGCTGTGTTCCGTTCGCCAGCTGTCTGAGCTGATCTAAGGTATACCGCATTATTTAAAAACTTTTTTCACCTCCAGTAAAAAAGCAAGAAAAACAAGTAAAAATGGTGACTCATGAATGTACAAAACTAACACCAGCAGAAAATAAAGAAATATGCATTGTTGCATTGAACAATACAAAAACCTGATGCGTCTCCAAAGCATACCGAGTTTTAGGAAGCCTTGTTAATGTGGTTCTCTACTGCTCATCAAAGAAACATTTACCTAAAAAGTTCTGAAAGAGAAGGCATAAGAATTCTTTGTTAGCTTATTGGTGTGATGAATGTGACATCCCTGGTAATTATACCAATAAACCGTAGAGGTGCAGCTTTTGACAAAAATTGGATGACTACCACCATATTTTAATGTTCTATTAAGATATAACGCACTGCAGTTTTTAAGAAATAAAATCGACCCCTCACATCGACTCTCTTGGGAGAGTGACGATAGCCGTGTGGTGTCACAAGCCTACTTCTTTTCACACCGCAGCCCACAGCCAGGCTTGCATGGAGTTGAGTCGGAGGAAGATGTCTCATATGCAGTTTGGCATACGGTCCACGGGCACCTGGCAGACGACGGGGTTGCTAGAGAGTGATGAAACACGGACCCCTAACATATTTTTCACATCTTCAAAATATTTTGGGAGGAAGAAAAGATTTGAATGGCTGAAAAATGTATCAATTTTTTTAATGAAAAAGGACTACTGCCAAGGACACATATATTCTCAGTAATACTGGGAGTTCTGCCAAAATCAAGAGTGGCAACAATAGGCTCAGAGCAGAGCATTCCTGATATCTAAGCTCTAAGGTGAGAAAAGGGGCATGAATTAAGCTTGGTGTAGTATCTATCTTCTACATAACAAGTTCCCTTCACACATTTTAAATGATTTGGGATTAGCTAATGATTAACCCTCATGTTATGTTTGGGGTCAATTTCAGTGTTTCACGTCTCTTAAAAAGCAGTTAACCTTATTTTTTCATCTTGAAACTATATGACTTTTGCTTAAACACACAATTAACATAATGTTTTAAGTTGTGTACCAATTTGTATTCAAAGGTGTTGTGTGGGGTCATTTGTGGGGAAGCTGTATGAAATGAAATGTAAGAAAATATACAACCTTTTTTAATTTTTAACTCCCACTTACAAACTTCCACTTAACTCAGGCTCTAAAATTAGATCTTTCATCACATATTTTTAATATTTACGGATAGTGAATTGGAAGACACACAAAACAGAAAGTGTCAAAATGTTTCTATTGCAATAGTTCTGTGGCTGCTTAACCTTTTGGGGTCAATTTGTCCCCAGACATAAAAGGCATCATAAAATTTCAACATAATATGAGGGTAAATAGCAATAATTGCATATGTTCCATAATCAGAGGCTGGGGAATTAGGCTTTTTTAAAAACCATAGTCCAACCATGATTGTGTACTTCCACATTAATTCACTCCCTACACAGAGGTGAAATATGAATCAAAGATATTACATAGTGATTACCTAGCAAGATGAAAATATATTGTGTGGTATATAAGAGCATTGCTCCTGGCCTGCCATGATGATGGCATATCATGTGTAAATGCTGTGCATGAGAGACACATGGAGATTGTATTTTTTCATACATTTAAGGAAATCTTGGAAGGAGCAAGTGTCATGGGTCCTGAAAGAAAATTTCCACTGCTATGAGATTGATTCTGCATTGATTTAACGATTCCCACAATGCACAAACAAACTGTAGATCAATGTCTTCGTTGCTTCCGGAAACTTTAGAGGCATAAAGAGGCAGGCTTACTGCTTACTGAAGCAATGCAGTAATAAAATTCAATAACCTCGCAATCTTAGAGCGCTAAAGCATCTGGTTGTGGGAAGGCAGGCACAGAAATACTCTAACCAGCAGTTATTGCTGAATAAATCTTTTAAGTGGTCTAGGTAATACATAACCGTACTGTTGAGTGCTGATATAATCTGAGACCAAATGTGATTTATCTCCCTGATGTGTGTGTGTGTAAGAGAGAGAGAGAGAGAGAGAGAGAGAGAGAGAGAGAGAGAGAGAGAGAGAGAGAGAGAGAGAGAGAGAGAGAGAGAGAGAGAGAGAGAATGACTTTGAAAGGTGAGAAAGCATTGTCTGGGAAAAGGTAAGCAGCATTTCTAATGCTGCAGCGGAAGGCTTTAAGTGGAACAAGTTCAGCTTAAACGTCAGGTCATGTTTGGAATGAAGGGTGAGCAACTTCCTTTCCTGGTTCCAACTTCCTTGGTTTTTAACTGGTAATGTATGATTTGTATTGTTTCATACTCCTCGAGCCAAATGATGCAGAACGGATCACCCATTTTTATTCGCTCCATGCTCCTTAATTACAGTAGATTGTACCAGTGCCATAGATTTCAGCTGAATGGTTTTGGGTTTTCAGCTGCCAAACTGAATATCGTGAGTGCCAGAAATTTTATGACTGACTAATACATCCAAGACTGTCATCACATGAGCAGTTTTGAAATGCACTTTCAGAAAATACATTTAGCCAATTATAGCTGGAATAAATATATTGAATCTAGTGAAGATAATGCTGAAGAAAAATAATGGTATTTCATAAGATATTCATTCCAAATCTACGGGTGTTCTTGGGTACATGGTCCTAACAGGCCAACATGTTCTCACTCCCAACTTGTCAACATATGGACGCGCCCAACCTTCCACGAAAGTCTATCGGACTACCCTGCACGTCGAAAAATGACGCTATAGGGGTACCCAGTGCGTTGAAAAGTGACGACAAGGGGTCCTGACCAAGCGTCCACATGTTGACGAGTTGGGAGTGAGAATGTGTAGAACAGGCATGATTCATGCTGCTTGTCCTATTGGAGCCTATCTGGTGGTGCAAATGTGAATAAAAATGTACTGTTCTTTGGTAAGTTCATGGTAATTTCTTTTCTGAAATGCTAGTTGAAAAGTAATAATTTTTTAAAAAAAAGTCACTGGATACTGTTTTTTCAGATATACTGTATTAGTTCATGTATATTTACATTCTGTGGGACCGATTTATAAAGCTTCAGGATTTTTTTAAATGTAATTTTCAGACAACTGCAGTAATTATAATAAAAAAATCACTCTTCTTGTACTGCAATTAAGCAAAACAAATACATTTACATAGCAACCAACAGGGATGTTGTGAACACATATAATCACACTTCTACCATTGTTGGTTATGTCTATATGCCATTCACTCACATTAGTTAACAGCTTTAAAATGTATTAAAGCAGATTGATAAGCACTAAGGGTAGAGCTAAGGATAATGTCAATGGTACAACAATGATGTGCAGTTCAAAGTATTTTAATTTAAAGTGATATATTTTGCTCTTTGACAGTCTAGCTATGTTGTTTTCATCCAGTTACTTATTCATATTGAAATATCACTATGTAAGTACATGTATTTATAACAATGGAAGATTGTGGGAGGGAACAGGATGGAACCTTGTACGGGTCACATCCTTACAGGATGTGAGATGAAGAAAAGTCTTGTGCAGACCACTACACTGAGTATACAAAGGCAGAAAGCATATCCTTTGGCATCCATAACCCTGTTATAATTGCAAAGCTCTCATTGTGCAGTATTTTCGTTCTGTAGTGTACAATTGTTCTGTCACAGATCTTGACAGTTCCAGGCCACCAATGAGGTAGAAAGGTATAGAACATAAGGCCTGTGGTGAAACAGCTCTGCTGGATATTGAAATAAACACAGCTCAGATAAGGAGTGAGATTCAATACTGTTCATATTCGTCCATCTACAGGCCTCTAAATACCAACCTGATGGCTCAGGTGAGCCAGGACAAGCTAAGTGATCGCTGGGACAAATTATTATTCTGCTACAGTAAAAGACATGCCAGGGAGATTGGGCCAATGTGTACTCTCCAGTATCCTATTTGTGTTGGGGGAGTCGAAACCAGAATTGGGGGTAACGCATTACTAAAGTAATGCTTTACTGTAATAATATGAGTTTTTCGGGTAACGTGGTAATATAACGTATTACTATAATAATGTGTGTATCTATTTTTTGTTATTCTCTACATTTCAATAGGCTACATTATTGAAATGGGATTTAATGTAATTCATTGTTTGATGAGTTGAAGTGTTAATAATTTGAACGTTAAACGCAGTAGCGTGTTTAACCTATTTCCACGAATCCACACTGACTGAGTGTGAAGGCCCTATATTTCATTTGATTAGCTTTTCATATTTGTCAATGTCATTTTAAAAGCAACATTTTGAACACCCTGTTACTACGTTTATATTGTCAATTGAAACAAGCTGAATACGTTTAAGAAGGTTAATTAAAAAGGCTATTTTCCATATGTCTTGTCTGTTGAATTAATCTGTCAACTCTAATGTTGGCATGAAGCGCACTCATGAGGATTTTAACAAAAGTGCAAAGCATTGTGAGAATGCAAGAACGAATACGCGTAGACTTTTATTTTATCGGTTGCTATAGGCCTACACTGACTAGGAAGGTGATACATTTTTCAGTCGTTTTGTAAAACAATCTACAACATATTTCAACAACATTTTATAATGAATATGTGAAGTTAAATGGTCCTAATAATCATACTTCTCAAAGGGGAATAATTTAACACTGATTTAAGTGATTTTATGACAGAGTAACGCAAAGTAATACGGGTAATATAACGCATTACCTTAAATGTAAAGTAATATAGTAATATAACACTTTACTTTATAAAAAAGTAACTAGTAATATGTAATATATTACAATTTTCAAGTAACGCCCCCCAACTCTGGTCGAAACAAAGCCACAGAAATGAATTTTTATTTATTTGTTTATTTGACAGGGACAATGCACATTAATAACATTTCTCTAAATGTGCCTGAGTTAGCCAGGGAGGCTAATTTGTCATCTGTAGTCCCTGTGCTACAAGTGTTTTGAGTTACAGAAGGCTGTAACTCCTCTTTTTAGCTTTTACCTTCCATGGAATACATAAGGTTTGTCCATTCATGGCATTGAAACAACTAATATCTGCTTTAAATCCAGCTTGAATAGAGGTCAAATGTTTGATTAATTAACAAGTCTTACAATGTGTTTGTATTTGAATACTGTATACGGTATATGCATATGGACTGATTGATTTTTGTTTCCTTCTATTTTTGAATACTGATCAAATATTATACATACGCTATCAGAAAAAAAGGTTCTATAGGTTGTCTCCAGAGAACCCCTTTTAGTTCTTTATGGAACCCTCTATTGGCCCTTTTCCGGGTTGTAGGATCTAAAAGGGGGACTGAATGGTTCCTGGGGTGAGTTGGTGTTTGGTTTCCCACCGCGTTTTGAGAACTGTGATGATTAGGCAAAGTATGAGGAAGTGACGGGGGGAAAAATGGTTACGGTTATGTTTGGTTACGGGTATTTGTTTGTTTGTATCAGTGACACCTCCGGACAAGGCAACCAAGCAAGTTCCCCACTGTGGAATATACAGCATTTATTTACATGTATGTATTTGTTTATACTGTATACCAGCCATACAGGCTCTCGTTTAATCTTTAACAGTTTAAAACAAACTCATCATTATCAGCACAATGCTAAGATTATGGCCGGTATGATGAGCTGATATGATGGCGAAACATACGTATACTATGTGCCAGAGAGGTGGCACATTTGTCGCTGATTTAAATTAAGTAAAATACATTTTTTAAAGCAGCCTAATTATAGTCATTTTAACCTCTTTTATTATTTAATTTTTAATTTAAAAACATTTTTGTTTGCTCTCTAGCTGCTGCTAAATGTTTTTGTGTTGCAGGTATCTGAGAACAGTCTGCTTGGAGATTCTCAGCAATGTTCAGTAGGCTACTGCAAGCTCCACCACAACAGCCTCAACCTAAAAGTTCCTGAGTCCTGGAAAAAAGTTCCGGAAAAGCCTCCTCTGGTGGAAAAAAAAGGCCTTAAGCTTGGTGTGAAAAGTGTGAAAGCAAACCGAATCGTTTTGCCTGACAAAGAACCTTGAACTAAATAGGGTTCCTCTGTGGGGACACAGAGGACGTTTTTGGAACCCTTCTGAGAGTGTAGATAAAATAGATTTAAAAAGAAGGTTGAAAGTGAAAAGAGGTACTGTGCTCCAAATGCATTTACTAATGCCTTTAAGACATGAGCAAACAGTTTAAGTGATTTATAGGAGAGAGACATTATAAAGACAATAATAGTTGTAAGATCATTTACTAATGCTGTGTATACATGATTTCATATTCCTGCTTTAAAGACAGTTACTACTAAGTGAACAGTTAATAATATACTTTAAACCTTCATTCAGCCACTTATCTTTATCTTGGTAGCCTTTTCCCTAAACCAGCCATGAAACATTCAAAATACATCTATGTTGAATGATACATGGTATAACTATTATGGGTAAATAGTTTTGATCTGTTGATCGAACTCAGAAACCATATGTAAATCAGACACAGCTGGCCTTTAATACAAACTAATGATATATAATGACTTTACACAGTTTATTAACGGTAAACAAATATTTAACTATGCTTACATGCTATGGTTACAACGCCCTTTTTAAGTACCATTATAAAGGGAGTACCATTGTTGGTAAAGCATTCATAGAGTCAATAGATGATGTAGAAACCATTTATAAACAGTTTATTACAATGATGTGTAAGCACATAATATAAATCATAAACAACAGGCCCTACATATATACTTATGCATTTATTGACGTACATTAAATTATGACATATACCTAAAATTAAGTGTTACCGAAAGGGATTTCATCAAGACCTTGAATGGTGCCAATGTGAGACTCCCGCTCTCTGATTGGCCAGTATTTTACATTTAAAGAAGGCTCTGCAATACTGTTTGTCCATTCGTGACTAAAACACAGACTGGCTGGATATTCTTAGCTGATTCACTGGTTATTTATATGTATCCCTGTATTTATAGTCATACAGGGCCAATAAAAGGCCAAAGCTGAGGGGCCAATTTAGTCATCCTTGACAAAAAAGGAAGCTGTAATGAGCATAATCTCTCAAAGGTCCATTTAATGCGCTAGGTCTCAAGACAGCCACGCATGTCGTCAGTTATGGAGCAGTCTTCTTTCTCTTTCTCTGTCAGACAGAAAAGTGATCATTGTCATTTCAATCATCTGCAATAGACACTCACATCGCAGATGGTGCGGTTATAAAAGCAATGTACCTGTGTGACGTAAATGGATTTGTCCATCATAAATAAAAATCAATATGTCAAGCCCCTGAAATATTAAAAGAAAATCTGCCTTAATGGCACAAATCCCAGTGGCAGTCGCAATTATGTAAAAAAATATCTGGTGCCTTGTTTTAAAACCTCTTGAATGTAACTTTCCAGACAACCTTTTACGATGGTGCATATAAAAACATACATTGTGCACATGAATACCAATGGTATAGAACAATATCAGTGGCAATTACCACAGCTTTGAAATCTCTTAATGGAGAGGTAATGTCATATTCATAAAGTTGTTTTTGTATATTTCTGCATGGTTGTGTGCATTTCCGTATTTCTTCTTAAGAAGATGGTGTGTACGCCCAAATGCCGTTCCTCGTTGTGGTCAAGGAAATGCTTCCGTTCTCTGAACCAACTTTCAGTCTTTCATTTCACTGGCTTTCATCTGCCGTTTAAATTTTTTGGAACACTGTACATTGTAGTCACAATGTGATAGCCTGCCACTCACACACACAAACACACAAACTGTAGAAATCAAATTTATTCTCTTTAGTTACACATTATTATAGCTGGTTGGCTGACTAAAAAAAAATCCCCTTAAAGTTAATCCTCTATTAATCCTTACTATAGTTTCTCAACTTCTACAGGTGGATTATAATTTCATTTGGAATACTTTGGGAGCCTCTTCATTTTCAATGTGTTTGACAGCACCTTTTGGAGTCATGAACAATTTACTGAATTCATATTCACAGTGTTATAAGTTTTCATGGGCATATACTAAAATATCCCTCGGCAGTCGTGCATTTTCTTCACATGAAGTAGCCTTAAATCTGTGAATAAATCCCTGGTTAATTCATATTGATGCAATGCCCTCCAGAGACTTATGTTAGAGAGTGTGTTAAACTTTATTGTACATGGAAATATACATAGAGGTTTTCAGTGCCTTAGTTAATCTGTACCACAAATGAGACACTTGTAAACATCTTATGTCCTCCCTCTAAAATGAAAATTCAGAACATATAATCCAAGTTTGATGAAAGTTCTGTTAGTTATTAAAAATCTTTTCACAGATGGTTTGGAACAACCTGACTTGAGAGTATTTAATAACAGTATCAGTATTTTTGATTATTGTCTTAGAGAGAACTATTTGCAATCCCCTGAAAAAAAACATCTGCTGCCTTCTTCCTGAATAACTGATTATGTGTGGCAGCAGGTTAGTGTGTGTCACTGCACATAAAAGCGATGGAATTCATTGTTTAGATAAAGACACTTGATGAAGATGGGTCTCAACATGTTCATTAAATTAGTTTTGTCCAGGTCCATTGTTGTTTCTGGCAGGAAAATGGGAGAACAAGCCATCATGTAATGGAATGTCAAATGCAGTAACAAAAATAATACCAAGTAGCCTACGGTATGCAGCCTGTGAGCATCATGTTGCCTCCATCAAATAATGAATTCTCATTCTGCAGTGGGTAATTATACTTGAATGGGTACAGATACAGATTTAATAATACATGCACCTTTGATTAAACTGATATCTTGGATATCATGTAGTACATATCTCCCATTTTATCATTACAACACCTTTGGGATGGCATACAATGTTAGTGTTTATAGATGCACTGTAATAGTGTTTATACAGAGATAGTCTACGGAGCTTGAATGAAGTGCTGATTCATTTGAGCAAATCTGTGCACTTTACTCCACTGTATTGTAGTATTACCCTCAAATCACTGAAGACCCAGTTCTCATATGAAATAGATTTCAGATGTGTGTGTCTTGTCTCATGAGCGAAACAGTGCACCTCTCCTCTTGAGATTCATGTTATTTTGTCTCGGATGTTCAAACATTATATGTAAAGATGAAACCACAGAGTGTGTGGTTCTGGGTGTTGCCTGTGTATCAATAACATTGCCATATTATGGGGGAAAACCTTAAACATGTCAGCTCCTGAATGCACAAGCCCCAGAGTGTTATCAATAATCTTTTCATTCCTGAATGAAGAAGAGTGGTAAAGTGCATGCTTGATATGTGAATTTGCACTTGAATTTCCATGGAAATACATGAGGCTAAATGGATGGATAATCAACTTCTATCTGGAAATGTTGAAAATCTGAATATCTGTGTAGCACCACCTGCTGGCCACATTACTACACTCTGTAGTTAAAGGGGAATTCCACCAAAGAATATTTGATTGGTAGAAAACTAGCTCTCCTCCTGATTAAAATGAGCTCTCAGCCGCCTCTCTACCTGTAGTGAGAGCAGAGATATAGCCCCAAACTACTTGGCATGTACCAGGTACCTGCTTTACTGTGAACCACCTCCAATTCAAGTAAAATTTCTCGGAAGAAATTCCGATGATTTCTTCATCATCCATTGTATCGTCCACAAAATCGTTGGAAGCCATTGTACTGGAATAATTGGTAACTTAGCTAAGAACTCTTTTAGCTAGCTCGCAAGCTACTGTCTACAGTTCTAATAGCAGGTTCTCAGCCTCTCTGTGGCTGTGTCAGAATCAGAGCCCTATGTACTGCGTCCTGTCTCCTACTAGCATGCTGTGTACTGCTTACTGCATACTGTTTAGTGACATGCAGCATGTGAAACATATCCTCCATACTATTATCAGCGAAAAATGCGGAAATAAGTATATCATCCGGAGATATTAAAAATTCTATTTTCAGAATTGTCGTGTACTTAACAGCTTTTACAAAACGTATACTCAACTGCCATACTCAATATTAGGCAAGTGCGGTGATTCAGACCATAGACCGTAGAAAAATAGATTTGGACATGGACTGTCAGTTTGGTCAATGCCTCTTTCACATAGCATTGAATGTAACTTACCCGCCCACTTGACGCCACTGTAGTTTTTCAAAAATGAGGAAGGGTAGAGGTATACTTCATTATGACATATACCTCTACCAAAATTTTATCTTTACCTGCAGATATCTCAGTCCATAATTTTTTTTGCCAGCCACAAAGAGAGACTTAATTAGCTGCGCCGTGATCTGTTAAATAAGATTACTGTTGTTTTTTGGTGGAACTCCCCTTTAAGCTGAGTTAAAGGTAACTCAGTTATCAATGTCAGGAGTTACCCTTAGCAGCTGTCAAATTAATAACAGACAACAAAATTATGAAAAGACACAAAAGTTTTATTTAACAATTTATATACAGAGAAATAAATAGCAATTCATAACGGACTAACAACAAAATTTGACATGGGACAAGCGGGCTGGTGGCCTGTCACTGGTAACCAAAAGAGAATCAGCCTACAGTGAATCACACTTAAAATTCTGTAATACACAAAATCACCTACTCCACTACAATATGTCAAATGGATGCATCCACACTCGATAATAGTCAACAAAACATTTCACGCACACACAACTCAGAATCAGTTACATTGACAAGCTTCTTGACCAAACAAAGTGAACATGGGTTTTATACTGTCGGGTAAGTGAGGACTAGGTAAAATGTGTATTTTCTGAATCCAGCGGTTCTAACAGTCAATGCCCTTGTTAAAACGTTCGGCACTCTGAATACTGAACACAAGCGATATTGCGTGCTAGAACCCCTCACTTAACCTACATTCAAAATAAGCTTTACATGATTTAATTTAATAATTATTATTAAAAAATGACAATCATCAATTAAATTCGCCTAATTCTTTGATAGGTAAGTCGAACAGTAACCTGGTGGATCAACCAACAAGCCAAAACAAAGTCTAAATCAGGTCTTGAGATTAAGTAATTTTATTAAATGAAAACATTCAATTAGAATAATGACTGGGAATCATACATTCACGAAGGAATGTAGGCTGACGACTTATAATTCACAAAAGTGAAGACATTAAACCATTAATTAGGAAATACCAGTAAAGAGAGATAACCCAAAAATTGCCAAATTATTTACCCTCCAGCTGAACAGGAACAAAAGGAAACGCACGAGGAACCAAAAAGAATGACTTCTTCACCAAATCCAAACTGACTAAAATCTTTTTCTGCGGTGCAACTATAAAATACCTCCACAGGAAGACCATCCCTGTCCTGATTGGGTTAAGGTATGGGGGAGGGGAGGAGAGGGGTAATTTATGACAAAGACTGGCTTATCTTTGATGTTGGGGGGGTGAGAGAGAGAGAGAGACAGAGAGCGACAGAGATAGAGAGAAGAGGGGGAATATTAGGTATCCTACAATACCTTATGCAGAAAATGTTTCCCTATCACTGGTTTTCGGCAACAGCTGCAAACTCTTGGTGTACCTGACGTTTCCCAATCACTGCTTATTGTCAAAGGCTACAAACTTCCGCTGTGCACCTGATGCCACAGATTAAATGTGGAAGATTGCCTCTGTCTGCTTTATTTCAGCAACTGTATCAGTTAAATTAGGTTGAAAAAAACTAGAGGCCCTGTCCCAATCCACACACTTGAGCAGTGCACAAATGCGGTTGCCATCAAAAACCTTCAGGGGCTTAGTCTGTCCCATTTCTAATTGCAAGTGCGCAATGGTTCGATCGTGCACTTTATGAGGCCTTGATGTGGCCTTCTGGTGAGTCCGCATCAACCATGCTGAAACGTATTGCCCATAGTTCTTTGCATTACCGTGATTTTTAACACTACTACTGCAAGAACTACAACACAATCGAGCATAGGAATGTAATGTGCACAACAATGGTGAAGAAAATCATCTTCAAGTGTAAGGTGAAACCTAAATCATGCATTTTCACAAACTTTCACGTTAAAAATATAAAATAACAATATATTTATGTAAGATGCTCAAGAAATAAGTAAATTTTTTTCCTGTAAGTTCGGATTTTATTGTAGCTAAGCATCGGTGCTGTAAAGGCTGCAGCCTGATAAAATATGTACTCGGCAGCAGAAAGGCATCTCAGGCTGGCTGGTAACATTAGTTAATTATATGAAATACTGGACCTACAGCACAGTTAACATACATTTATTAATTTTCCCAAACAGCTCATTTTATTGCTTGTAGCCACAATCTTGCTGTTTGTGAGCCTGTTTGCATTGAACAGTCTTTTCCCCGATGGAATGCAGTAGAAATGAATACGTTTTATTTTGCTAGACCTGTTCTGGCATCCCACAACACAACAAGATGATATTTAAAAAATCAATCAATCAAAAATCCACTTGCACTGAATGGAGATGTTGCCTCTTTTTGCTGCCTAAATGCGCGCGCATACTATGCGTGACGTAGGTCATAAAAGGGTCTATAGGGAGGCCAGAGATAATGTTCCAGGCAATTAGATTTTCCAATACATCCTGATTGTCATGTTTATTATCCATCCATTTAGTCTTTTATACCTGGAAGAGTTTCTGGTTTATTTCAACAACAGTGACATTTGAATTCAGTTGAAATAAATTCAGGTTATTTTAAACAGACTTCAATCAAAATTAGTCAAGCAATTTATTATAAGATTAATGGAGACCGTTTATTGTAAAAAAAAAAAAAAAAAAGTTGTTACTTCAGAGTCTCATGTTTCCTGGTGTCACACAATAGTTGACTCACTTTAGAGCACTTGCTGTAAAATAGAAGATGAAGTGTTCGATGAACCTTACTTCATGTTGTCAAGCTTTAGTTGAGTCACTCCCCAGAGCACTGGTGTGAATCTCCCTAAGTTTTTTTGGGTGTTTGGTATTCTCTGGAGGTGGGACATTTTTATAATCTCTTGTTTTATCAGTTGCAGGAAGGCAGAGGCAACAGCCCAATATTACAAAGGAGGAGTCAGAGAATCCCTCTGTATTGTATTAATTATAATGTAACTGCATATTCATTTTGATATTTCGCAAAATGATAGAATTGAAATGTGAACAGTTGAAGACAGAAAGGACTCTCCCTTTTAGTTATTAGCTATTTGAACACACATAAAAGACCCCACATCATGGTCAGTCTGCCTGCAGCTTCCAGTGCACTCTGATAAAGATGGGACGCTCATTACCTTAATCAGGCTTCTATTCTGTTTATGCAGCCTGTTTAAAGATCCATATTTCATTAGAAAGTAATTATGGCTGCTGATGCTTGTTCATTACAATCTTTTTTAATTTGTCAAAGGAACCAAGATTACCAAGAGATAACTAAATCATGTGCTGCGGGATTTTGTTTCTTTCCTTGATCACTCTAATTGGAACACTCAACGTAGTGCTCTGTGTGCTCTCAGCCATGCTCCAACTAATCATGTCTCATGTGAGTCAAATGACTTGTTACAAACAACAGCCTATATACGTTTTCTCTGATGAGTGTAGTTTGTATTTCTCTTATAGTCAATGTTTGCCTCGTGTTTTGTGTCATGGATGTACAGTATAATAACTTGAGCAATTAAATCTCCCTTTTTACATTTCATATTTCTGCTCTTTCCACCCATGAGATGATAGAATATACAAGAGAGTCACTGAAGGGGATGTGCACACTGTGAGCCGTTGTGTTTACTGAAAGAGAGTTGAGAGTCTCATGCTGGTCAAAACAAATTAGTGATGTGCATGTTACAGAATTAAAGGTTAGGCAGGGTTGAGTTAAATAAAAAAGGATTTGGGGACAGTGATACACTGCATGAAAAGAGGAGAAGCTATCCGACCTGTTAAATTTCAGTGAAACTTTCCGTGTGTTGGATGTGAGCCGTAGTTTCCTATGTCAACACGCATATTTCCAGAAACTTCTGCACACTCCCGGGCCACGTTTGTGATCAGGGATTTCTGGACTCAGATAAGTGGACGGCCATGTCTGATAATTTATAGCAAATTTCTGGACAAGAACACCTCGGTGCACAAGATTATGTCTGTTTCCAGAAGACTAGTATTGGGCAGTACGTGAATGAACAAATCTTTAAAATGAGTGTATTGGATCATCATTCTCAATGATTTGTTCGTATGCGTGTGTATCAGCGCTAAATGCAGGCTTTCTAGAGTGAGAATGAAAGAAAATCTTGCTGTTTGCCACAGACAGTGATTTTCCACTACATCAAAATCACTCTCTGTGGTTGCGTTAGCCATGGTAGATATTGAGATAGCGATTAGCTAGCTAGCTATTTGCTACCTACATGACAAACCTGATTGTCAAGTGCAGTCGATTGTCAAGTCTATAGATAGGTGTAGGCTATGTTGGTGGATGAGACAATTTGATTGACAAATGGTGAAATTGCGCTTGAATTGATAAAAGTGGTGTTGAAAGCCTTATCAAATTGATCATTATAGTTGTGAAGGCAGCAATGAACTGATAAAAGTGGTGGCGATTGGAATTGCAGTAGATGGAATTGATTAAACTGCTAGTGAATAAATAAATCCCAAGGCAATCAAATACACTAATTTATTAGCATTTTATTTGAGGCAACATTTAATTTGATTGCATTTAATTTGATTGCAATCAATTCATCACATATTTAGTTATTTTTGTTTCTTCCATCCCTCATAACTGGGGAATATTGGGCCTACGTGTGTTACGACCGGGTCTAGGCTCAGCTGTTACAGAAGAAAGAAGAGTGAGAGCAAAACTCTGTGAAATATAATTGTTGGGAATTTACTCAGTTAAACTTCAGGAGCTGACAAGGCCAAAATAACAACCGAAAACACACTAACTGAGAGGGGAAAAGTACCTAGCCTACCAATAGAAAACAAAATAAATACACAGTACATCTCTGTCTCCCTGTCTATCATAAACAGTGTGAAAATGGTGGGATTACAAAATAAATCGTGTCAGACTCCCTACGTCCCAACATTCCCCAGTGAGCACAAATGTAAACGTTTATTTTTCCATACAGTTCACTAGGAAAATGAGTCAGGAGAAAACCATTAAAGTTATCCATCCATATCTACTGCATATCTGGCAGCAGAGTGATGGTTTAAGGCTCGTTTGATACCTCAGACCCTTGATGACTTACAGCCATTTAGCCAACCATGTGTTCCATACTATTGCCATGTCATTTACAGCTTAATCTAGTCCCACTCCCAAATTCCCATAGAGATCTATTTAAATGCAGAGAGGTTATAGTATCACTTGTAAGAGTACCTGAAAATAAGATATCAAGGGTCTTTTGATGTTGTTGGGTCACAGATATCAGGAAATCATGGCATGCAAAGGATATGCAACCAAATATTACAAATGATTACTTTATTCAAGTTTATGTTCATTTGTCCGCTCACTCTTGGTGCCCTAAAATGTGGGGATTATGTGTAAAAATGGCTACAATTCCTACACGGTTCACCTGACATGGATGTAAAAACCCTCACATTAAAGCTGCAAGTTTGCACTTTCACTTCATACTCACTGTTCCATTTCAAATCCAATGTGCTGAAGTACAGAGCCAAAACACACCACTTTTTTCACTGTCCTAACACTTTTGAAGTGCACTGTATATGAATACAATATTTAAAATGATCTACAATCAGCAAACAGCAAAAGGGGTAGGCAAAAGTCAAGCGACAAGCGATAAGGGTCATACGCACAATCAGCGAACAGAGAAAAAGGGAATAAGCGGAAATCAGAGTCAAGAGAACAAGCAGTACGGGTCATACACACACAATTGGCGAACGTAGCACAAAGAAATCAGCAGAAATCTGAGTCGAGAGAACAAAACAAATCATACACGCTATCACAGTAAAAATCTGTTGCAAATGAGAAAATGGTCTCTCAAACAATGAAATGGAGCGTCTTTTCAAAGAGGAATGGTCCAATCGAGCAAAGCGGGTGGAGTATACTATAGGGTGATGGAGGACGTAGCTGGACCTGTAACAAATGCACATATGTACACAGGTAACAAAGAGCAAACAGGAACAAAACATACTTGTGTGTACCAAGCTGATCACATTTGGACTGCAACCAGACATGAAGGGTTGATGAACAGCAGGAGGCCTGGGTAGGTCATGTGACATCTCATAGGACATCTCATCCATCAACGGGTCCTGTGCAGCTTTGTGGTTGTGTTGCAAACCTCAAATACATCATTAAACATAGCAGGTCATAGTGGTGTATGGATGAGCCCCATGGTCTCGGATCGAATCCAGACCATGCCGGTGCCGACTGTGGCCGGTAGCCTCATAGGAAAACATGTAATTGGCGGTTGTGTCACCCAGGGTGCAGGAGGGTTGGACAGTAGGTTTCCATGTTTCATCGCTCTCTAGCAAACCCCGCTGTTGGGGCCAGAGCCAGTGGACTGCCAAAGCTACATATGATACATCTTCCTCCAACTTAACTCTATGTGAGCTTGGCTGTGGGCTATGGTGTGAAAAGTTTTGAGTTTCGGAGGAGAACCGCAGTTGTGTTCACTCCGAATCAGCAGTGAGGGATCGCGCATGAACACGACTATAAATCATTTCCAAATTAGCATGGAAATTGGATATACTCGGTCCAATTTTGAAAATGTATTTTTATATTTAGTGAGCGAAGAATCCTGAAAGTGCTCTGAGAACTTATCTTCCTGCATTTGGAGTCCTACAAGTTCATGAAGCTCGTGCATCAGCTGCCAATAATTATTTTAAAATCATGCTAAAGACAAAACTATCCCTACCCCTGCTATAAAAAAAATGCTTAAATCGCATTTGTGATCAAAAGGCTCAAGAAATGTTTTATTATATACTTTAACAAAGTGGTAGTAACTAGTTACATACAGTATTTACTGTTTATACATATTATGTGAATTTTTCAGCTAACATTACTTATCCTCTCTAAACCTCCATGGAATCCTTGATATTCCCAGACATAAATGCACCAACAAAACTACCTAAAACTGAGATTGAAATGTCCCGGTAAGTGCCTTATTGTCATAGACACAGGATGAGCTATTTTCTCATAGTGGGGTACCAGTTTTTTGGAATTGGGGACCATTTAAATATTCAAGCAAGTCTAGTATGCCCTACTTAGCCTGCAAGATTTTCTTGTTGATGTGCCTGACTGTCTGTACAACAATGACGACAGCCTACGAAAACCATGGATATCTGAAAATGTGCACCATAAAACAACCAAAGTAAGGAAACATAATGTACAAAATTATACTGTGCCACTGGGCCTTTATAGAACAGAAAGGATTGGATTCAATCCAAAACTCTGAGATATGAAAGTTCTTTCACAGGCAGAATTTGTAACATAAATTTGGGTGATTAATGAACTTTCCAAATCATCTGTGAAGAACAAACTAAATTAACGCTATCATTTAATTAATAGTCAGAGGTAATGAAAAATGTTGAAATGTTGACTGAAAAAAATGATTAATAAATACTTTTACACAAATGGTTCTTCTTGCAAAAGAAACCATTCCATTTAGATTGTGTGTTACTGATGATACTAAAAACAACAATGCCAAAAAGCCACCTCTGTCATCCAGCAAGAAACAAGCTTGTTTAATTGAGCATTAGATATTGAGAAACCTGGGAGGGGGTGAAAATAGTCGGCTAGATCTGTTATGAACATGATTAAATCTCCAGACAAACATGAACCATGGTACAGCAGGAAAGTAAACAACAAAAGACCAAGCCACAGGCCAATCTGATGTTCATTATAGCACAATAAAGCCCTTTACAATTCCGATTCAATTTACTGTCGCTCTGATAAGCTATCTGCCCCAACTATATTAAATTGCACCAAACGTTATCAGGCCCTGGGTTTATATACAGGAGACAATGTGAATGCTAAACGGAATTCATGAATAAATGGACTGTGTTACAGAACGGTGGTGTGAATCAAGGGTAGGCGTGCAAGATAATTAATTCTTATCATAAAGATTATGGATAGCAGCATAGAATTACCAATTTATTTGTATTTCAACTTCATTCATTATAGTCATAACCACAAAACTGCTTTCACATGCTAGGAAAATAGTTTCATAGACTTTTCCCACATCTGTATAGACTCAAAATGGCAATTCTTTGGCAATGTTTTGTCAAGGTTTTCGTTGCCAAATGTTTGGGACAATTTATAAATTTGTTCACTCCTCTGTTTGAAATCAGCACATTATGGTCATAAAGTGCTCTTTCTCTGCCCTTTGTACTTACACACTTTTCTGTGAGATATGGAACTCTGGCAGCTCTGCAGAAGCAGCACATTTTACTTGTTGCAGAGATCCCACTGTGATCTTAACTTGACCCTTACCCTCTTGACAGCATCACAGAAAGAAAAGGGGGCAAAGCATGAGTATGCTGAGGCTTTAGACCTTTAGGTATGGGGAATGGTTAAAACACGGGGCTTATTATCAGCGACTAGAGGAGACATTATCACATGGCAATATGGTGTTTTACATTTCAGTAAGGTGATACAAGTTTTTTTGTGTGGTAAAAACTAGTTTAAAAACGTATCTATAAAATGCTTATTGATACAATTGGATTGGTTGTTATACCAGATCACTATACCGGGTCAGTGTGATGAAAAGAGGTGCATAGTGGGAGCAGAGAGGCATTCCTATTGATTTGTTCAAAACCTTTGGAGGCCTTCAGAACAACAGAGCGTGGTGGCCTACATGGCTGAGTGTTGCTCGTTGCTCTCATTAGGCCTGCTACAAAGGCGTGGCATGTTGTGCCTTTATTTGAACTTCTTGGATGCAGCCACTGCAGGTTCCATAACTCTCTGTGTTCACCCTATTTCGGAACGTTTCATGGGCAAAGATCCTGAGACGGCTGCGTTTATGCCGTCATGTCCGTTTCTGTGTGAAACTTCATCTAATGTAAGTTACATAAACAAGCATCTCTGTGTTTAGCTAGCCAATCCATCTAACCGATATATCCAGAAGCTATAAAATAATAAAACGAATGTCATACATAACTTAATTTTCCTTACCTTCCATAATATTGTAACTACGTGACTGCATCATTTTCCCTGCCCTGCGACACAGGAACAGCCAGCAGTCTCCACAGTGCCAACACATGATACCAAGGCTGTGTCTGAATCAGAGCCCTATCTAATGTTACTGCGTCCTGTGTAGGCTATTATGTACTAGCACTATTATGTACTAGCATACTATTTACTGCTTAGTGCATACTGTTTAGTGACATGCAGTATACGGAAAATATCCTCCGTACTATTATCAGCGAAAATCCGGAAATAAGTATATCATCCTGGGATATTATCGATTTCAGAATTGTCACGTACTTAACAGATTTAAAAAAAAACTATACTCAACTGGCATACTCAATAGTAGGCAAGTGTGCTGATTCGGACACGGCCCATGTAAAAAAGAAATGCAAACCTTACCGCTGTGGAGGTATGCCTTGGTGCTTTTGAAGTTCTTCATCGTAGCACCATCCACACCAAGGGAGAGAACGAACTAGTTGGAAAATATCCTTGTATGTTAGACTATATCTGGCCATATCTTCGTTATCTTCCCACTGATTAATAGGAGTAATAATAGTAGATTTGGGAGAGATACACCACTAGAAGTGTTTGCAATGTATGTTCCCACATTTCGATAACATTAGCAGGCGAACAGAGCTGTATCAGCTAATGTTAATTAGCTGGCTAACAGCGCTGTATCAGCAGCACAGAACTGTGATCAGCACATAGCCAAGATCAGAGCCGGAACTTTCACACAGAAAAGAATACTAAGCGTTCGAAAATGGCGTCCGTTCCAAAATAGTAATACTACAAGAGGATTGTAATTAGGTAAGCTGTGTGCATTCCTTTGTACCACTGTCGCATGTGACAGTCAGCATGCACCCGAAATCCCGTATGTCTCATTGCTCAAAATTCTGGATGAATGTGATAGCCTGAGAAAACCCATTAACTTAAGCCATGCACAGGAAATGGAGCATTGAGGTTTTGTACACACTAAGACGGAATAAGTCTTCGATTGAAACAGACCAAAATGACCAAAGGTGGACAGGGCACTAAGTGAAACAGTTGTAAGAGGGGGAGGGAAGTATTAGACCTGCCCTGTTAATTTTTATATCCGTGCCCCCATCTGCTTGAGCTGGAGAGAGCGCCAGAGATTTCAGGCTGTCAACATGTTTGGGGCCCGCCTGGAGAACCCCTCGCGTCTCGTTACTGGTCTGATCCTCTGCAGTGACCTTGTTAAAAGTGCATTAGAGATAGGCCGAGTCTGTGTTGCACCAACTAAATTATTCTATTTCAACAGCACCAACACCAACAGCACCAAAAATGTTTTATAGATATTATTACTTTGTGTGACAAGCCTTTGTATAAGTGCCAAACATCCCTTCCTCAGTGTTCATGTCGAGCCTATACTGTACGTGACAGTTATTATGAGGACCTGGGTAGAGAGGAAGATTAGTTTTGAGGTGAAGGATTTGGATTTATGGTTGTGATCAAAGAGGATGCTGAATATCAAACATTTTAATCAAAAGACTGTGCTGGAAAAAAGAGCAAAAATATTTTCTGCTTGTAGCATTGCAGAGATACAGTATTTAGGCTTAAAACAGAGGTATTTTAACTGGTCTATTTGAGTAAAGGATGTACATTTGCTTCCTCCAGAGTAAAAATGAGTATGGTAATGGGAAGTAAAAAAGGGATGGGAAGTTGTACGGCTCACTCATGTCTTGCATCAGACCAGCTTGCTAAACAGTAAACATGTACAGTACATGTGAGATTCCATTCTATCACAGATGTCTCTTTAAAATAGGGGCATTAGAAATGAGAGTATGATGTTGAAGATACATTGCCCTCATCTGAAAATTGGCAACAATTTGCCATCTTGAAATGCACAAAGAAGAGTAAAAGAAAGGAATTCAATAGAAGATATCACAAATGTATCTGAAAATTTGGAAAGTTTGCCCTTTTTACCAATGTGACACAGTGCCAAAAATTATCAATATCAACAATCAACAATATCAACTAGATACAGAGTACCTGGATACACTGTGAGTATGTTGGATACAGAAAGTAGATAACACACTGCAGATTACTCATGCATTATGTACTTCTAAAAATTTTGTCAAAAAGCACATTTTGTCAAATGAAATAAGCAATGTGGAGCTTTTGTTTGCTTCATAACATGGTTGAACAAAAAAATCCTTCCTATGAGGAAAATGTCCAAGCATGAATAAATGTTAGTAGACTGATAAGGCCAGTGGTCAGTGGCTTATAAAGTCAAAACATCTTGTATATACACTAAAATTAGAAATGTTCATATTTCTTTATATTTTATCCTCACTTAATGGTATAGGACTGTTATGCAGTATGCACTGTTATGCACTGACCTTTTCTCTGAAGTAATCAATCATGGTTGTTTTATTCTTCTGAGTCATGCATGAAAAAACACATTTCATTTTAAATTCTGGATAGTCTCTTAAAATAAGCTAGGAAAATTATGGACAGGATGTTATAATTCAGCCAATAATTGCTGTGCCTATTGAAAGACCGTAACTGAATATGCCAGTGCTTTTAAATTACACGGACTGTTACTGATGGTTGGATATATTTCATCCATATGTTTTTAAATGAGAAAACAGACAGAAATAAGTCTTCAACAACAACAGGCGGGAGACAGCGACTGCATTAAAGAAAAGTGCTCATAAGGGGTCACGCCAGAGTGGAGTTCATTATCTTAGCGCCACAAAGACAGCAAGTGTTTCTCACAGGATTTTCTTCTTTTTAAATTTGCTGCCCAACCCAGGGCTGTATATATCCAATTCCTTTCCCAATCTGGAATGTCAACCGCCACCCTGCCAATTCAGGACATATGGGACATCCACGGTTCTCCTCAGAAACATGTGCTGTCCAAGAGCTTGCAGACCGCAGCTAAGCTTGCACAGTTTGGCAACCTTTCATATGCGGCTTTAACATGCATTCTTACAAGAGCCCTTATCGGACAGCGTGTGTCGCCCAAGAGCAATGCTTCCATTCGGCCAGAAGAGCATTCGAGAGGTTGTGCACTGATGTGGGGCGATTAGGCCTGGCTCCCAGCTGGCTTTCCAATCGATCCCAAAGGTGTTAGATGGGGTTGAGGCCAGTGCTCTGTGCAGGCCTGTCAAGTTCTTCCACGCCAATCCCGAAAAAACATTTCTGTATGGACCTTGCTTTGTGCATGGGGGCATTGCCCGAACCATGAAAAACAGCCCCAGACCAAGGGGTGTCCAGATACTTTTGGCCATATAGTGTATATGTATTCATGCCATATTCATGTATGGCATGAAGAGCAGCTCCGTCTTGTCAAGGTTGAGCTTCAGGTGATGGCTAGAGATGTCAGCCATGCAAGCGGATATCTTCTTATACAGAAACCATTTACATGTGTATTCCAACATACCCCAGGGTGTGGTTGCCATGTTGAACAAGTGGATCATGTGGCATGAGGAGTAAATTGAATTAAGCTGTGTCAATAAAATAATATTGCAATATTTTCTTTTTTCTATGAAACATCAGGGTGTCAGTAAGCTTACACATGAAAAACAAGATGCAGCCTAACCGGTACAAATTAAGTATAGTAATCAGGCAATCACTGCTTTTGTTTCAGCATCAATGTTGAGGGGGAAAAAACACAAGGACGATTCACTTGTGCATTTTAATGAAAATATGAACTTGAACATAAATGTGTACAAAAAAAAGGTAAAACAAATAACAAAACAAACCTTACACCTCTTCCCATACTGGGAGGGTAATACTGCTACCATGAGTTTTGTAAGAAAGCAACTCAGAAATGACAGCCACTTTCATAAAAACAGTAATTGGAAGAAAAGCCCAGAAAGTCCATAGTTGAATAAAAAGCATAGAACACTCCCTTCTTCCCATTGCCATAGAACCCTTTAGGAATGTCTTTATAGGATGTGTCACATTCCAAATATTCTGAGACCTGGTACTCAGTGCAGTATTAATTTCTGAATTCTTCTGAATAACATTCCCCATTGACACAGCCTGAAATCACATTCAAAAATACATAAATGTCTGATTTAAGATTCAAAAGTGCACACCATACAAGAAATGTTAATATACAGTTAAGTACTAACCATAGTTTAATACCATGAACATGCCATAAAACAAATTCTACGTGCATAATAAATAAATAAGCTCAACGTCATATAACGCAACAGAGTGATTTACAAGGTAAATACACAAATTTCTATGTAAAGGATAGAACTTACTGTCCAGCCAGCCAAGTGAGCCTTTCTTCTGAACACTGATGTGCTGACAATGTCCCAGAACGTACTTCCATGCTGCACAGACCGCTGTCTGTGTGACTCCTAGTGTGTCATCAATTTGTGCTTCTGGCTAGGCTGGTAGCTATACACTTTACAACAAAAAAGGGCAACCACCAACACAGTGGTCTTCAATCAACGGGAACTGAGCTAGACTTCAAAATGTTATGGGTCTCTAAGCAAAATAAGGAGAGTAACATTTAATTAACAAGAACAACCTTTAATCATCTAAGTTAAATTAAATAGCCTGTTCCAATTTCCTCACGCTGATGTAGCCTACCGGTACTTGTTAACTAGCTCATAGCCTATTAATCAACTAATGTTAACATTAAGTTCTTCGCCTCACTTTTAAGTTTTGACTTTGCTACAGCGGGCGATAAACACATACTGTACAATTTCCTGACGATTATTTCAAAACGCCATTTTCAAATTATATATGCAACATTTTACGTAGGCTAAATATCACAACTTTTGTTTTCAGGCATTATTTACTCACCGACATGCTTGCGTGCCTATCGAGAGAAACAAAGGAGCCATACTTCCTGAAGGCTTTGGATAGGCTACACCTACTTTGGAGGATGCTTTTGATTGGATAATGTGTTTGACTAACAGAATTATCGACCAATAGAAAATGTCGTTTGGCACGCCCGCTTTGCTTTCGACAACCCCCTGAATGGAAAAAAGGTTACAGAAAAATGTTTTTCTCCCCATGTCACCTCAGGGGCCGCAAAACGAGAAAAAACATTTTTTTATCAGAAAATTATTTTTTCCCCATGTCACCTTAGGGGCTCCGTACACAAGTGTGGAAAAGAGTGATATGCAGAACTACTAAAGCTGTTTTAACCGTCCCGCGTAAGGTAGTGTCGTTTTTAAGCGTACTGGCCGCTGTTTGCATGATTTTAATTAGACCTAGTTGAACGCTGATCACATTATCTACATTGGTAGTTTGTGCTTGTTCCGCGATTGGCTGTTAGATTGTTAGATTGAACGCTGATCATATTATTTGCTTTGCTAGTTTGTGTTTGTTCCGCGATTGGCTGTTAGATTGTTAGATTGTTAGATTGAACGCTGATCATATTATTTGCTTTGCTAGTTTGTGCTTGTTCCGCGATTGGCTGTTTGCTAGATTGTTAGATTGACTAGGCTGTTAGTTTTGTGTTATTGTACTTTTTAACTGGTAGTCCTTATTGATCCGTGCTTGCGAAGTGTCTCACACAGCTGTTAACCACTTGCAATCAGCTGTGTGCATTTCAAAAGACGTCTGGAAGAGCGACACTAGTGTCGCTCCGTCCCAGTTTATGTGTGTTCTCCCTCTCCCTGTCCCTCTCCCTATCCCTGTCTGCTCTCTTCCTTTTAGAACCCGCTTCCGACGACGTGGCCCTCCACGGCGACACAACCCGTCCAACCTCTGCTACCCCTCGCTGACTCCCTGCGACGTGAACTTCACCGTCGCGGGGGGGCTCTGGAACTGCCAGTCTGCCACACGGAAAGCAGACTTCATCTCCGGCTATGCCTCCTTCCTGTCCCTCCAGTTTCTCGCCCTCACCGAAACCTGGATCACACCGGACAACACGGCAACTCCCGCTGCCCTCTCCTCCTCCTTCTCCTTCTCTCACACCCCCCGGCCATCTGGTCGCGGAGGTGGTACTGGTTTGCTACTGTCTCCCTCATGGTCATTCTCTGTTCTCCCCCTCTCTGATATAGCTATTACTAGTTTTGAATACCACTCTGTGTTAATCAACCACCCTATTAATCTGTACATTATAGTTGTTTATCGCCCTCCAGGTCCCCTGGGGTGCTTCCTCGATGAGCTCGACACCCTGCTCAGCTCCTTCCCAGAGGACGGCACCCCGCTGATCCTCCTGGGAGACTTCAACATCCATCTGGATGCCTCCCAGTCTGCAGCCTTCCTACCACTTCTCCGCTCCTTTGACCTCACCCTCCAACCCTCCCCCCCAACCCACAAGGCTGGCAACCTCCTAGACCTGGTCTTCCAGAGGAACAGCCCCTGCTCTGATCTCACTGTTACCCCTCTCCATACCTCTGATCACCACTTAATTTCTTTCTCTCTTCCTCTTGCTCCACACCGCCCCCCCCCCTCCCCCCACCCCCACTGTCTCTGTCCGCCGTAACCTCTGCTCCCTCTCACCCTCCTCTCTTGCTCCCTGTGTCACTGCTTCCCTCCCCCCTCTCAAATCCTTCTCTCAACTCCCCATCGACTCTGCATCTGACACCCTGCTCACAGCTCTCTCCACATCACTTAACTCTCTCTGCCCTCTTGTCTCTAGGCCCACACGGTCATCTCCTCCCTGCCTGTGGATGTCCGATGCCCTGCGCACCTTCAGGGCCGGTCTTCGCGCAGCAGAGAGGATGTGGAGGAAATCCAGAGACGCATCAGACCTCTCCTCCTACCAGTCTCTCCTAGCAGCGTTCTCTACAGCAGTCACCGCTGCTAAGGTAACTTACTATCACACTAAAATTCACAAATACAGTTCTAACCCCCGTCAATTGTTCTCCATCTTCTCCTCCCTCCTCAGCAAAACCCCTCCTGCTCCTCAATCCTCGTTCACTGCAGACGACTTCGCAGATTTCTTTGATGAGAAGATCGCAGACATCCGCAGTTCCTTCAGCCCCTCAGCCCCTCTCTCTATGCCCCCCCCCTCTGTTCCCCCCACTCCCCCCTCCCCTCACGGACACTGTTTTCCACTCTCCCCCTCTCTCTACCCCTTCTGTGTCCCCCTGCTTTTCCACCTTTTCTCCCCTGTCTGATACCGATGTATCCCACCTCCTACTCTCCCATCGCCCCACTACCTGTGCCCTCGACCCTATCCCTTCATCTCTCCTCCAGGCAATCACCCCAGATATCCTCCCGTTTGTGACCTCTCTGGTGAACTCCTCCCTGACCTCTGGCTGCTTCCCCTCATCCTTCAAGAGAGCCCACATCACCCCGATCCTGAAAAAACCCACGCTGGACCCCTCCAACATCCAAAACTACAGACCGGTATCTCTTCTTCCTTTTCTTTCCAAAACTATTGAACGTGCTGTTTCTAACCAACTGTCTTCTTTCCTTACCCAGAACAACCTACTAGACCCCCACCAGTCCCGGCTTCAGACCTGGCCACTCAACGGAGACCGCACTCCTCTCCGTCAGCGAAATGCTTCACGCAGCTCGGACAGCCTCCCTCTCCTCTGTGCTAATACTCCCTAGACCTCTCTGCCGCCTTCGACTCCGTAGATCACTCCATCCTCCTGTCGTCCCTGTCTGCAGCGGGGATCGGGCGGCTCGGCCCTGGCCTGGATTGAGTCCTACCTCTCGGAGCGCTCCTCCCAGGTTGCCTGGGCTGGTAAAGTATCGGCACCCCCGTCCCCTTACCACAGGAGTCCCCCCAGGGCTCAGTCCTTGGCCCCCTCCTTTTCTCCACCTACACCAAATCCCTTGGCCCTGTTATCACTGCTCATGGTCTTTCTTACCACTGCTATGCTGACGATACTCAACTATTTCTCTCCTTCTCACCCTCTGACACTCAGGTGTCAGCCCCGCATCTCCGCTTGCCTGAGAGACATCCAGAGCTGGATGGACAACCACCATCTGAAGCTCAATCCAGGCAAGACTGAGCTCATTTACATTCCTGCTCTAACCTCTCCCCCTCTCAATCTCTCCATTTCCCTAGGGGACACTCCACTCACCCCAACGCCCTGTGCGAGGAACCTCGGAGTGGTGATGGACAACAGACTGTCCCTCTCCGAGAACATCGCAGTGGTAACCCCGGGCGTGCAGGTTCTTCCTGTACAACATCAGGAGAATCCGCCCTTTCCTCACCACCCACTCAACCCAGCTCCTGGTCCCAAGCGATGGTGCTGTCCCGCCTAGACTACTGCAACTCTCTCCTGGCTGGCCTGCCAGCATCGGCCATCAGACCCCTTCAGCTTATCCAGAACGCAGCAGCGCGCCTGGTCTTCAACCTCCCCCCGACACTACCATGTCACCCCCCCTGCTCATTGACCTCCACTGGCTACCTGTGATGGCTCGCATCAAATTCAAAACATTGGTGCTCGCCTTCCAGGCAGTCCGAGGATCAGCCCCCTCCATACCTCCAAAAGCTCATCAGACCCTACACACCTACCAGATCCCTGCGTTCAGCCTCCTCAGGACGACTGGTACCCCCCCCCACTTCATACTAGCACCCGGTCTCGACGTCTGTCTGTCCTGGCCCCACGGTGGTGGAATGAGCTCCCCGTGGAGGTCAGAACAACAGAAAGTCTGACCGCCTTCAAGCGCAGATTGAAGACTCACCTCTTTAAGCTGCACCTCTCTCAGCTGCACCTCTCTCCACCCCTCCCTACCTCCTTGTGACCTCCCTTGATTGTGTTCTATAAATGCTTGTTTAAGTGGTTGTAGCCTCTAGTTTAATACTTGTAAGGTTACTTATTGGCTTACTGTTGTGCACACCAATGATTGATATCGTGTGGCCCCCCCCCCCCCCCCCAAAAAAAATAAAAAAATAAAAAAAATAAAAATAAATAAATAATATATACGTATATATATATATATATATATATAATCATACTGACTGCGCCCGGTGTTTGAATTCGTATTTACCTTTTAGGGTTGTTTTTAACGCACTTGTTTCAGGTTGGAAAATGCACTAATGTACGTCGCTCTGGATAAGAGCGTCTGCCAAATGTCTAAAATGTAAATGTAAAGATCTACAGGTATGTTGCAAAATGTAGGCAGTGTACCCTGTTGTCCCTTAGTGTCTCCAAATGTATCCAAAATAGCTAAATTGTATACTGATGTAAATCATAAAATAATGATACAAATCAACTGTTTTACCTAATAAAACTCACTTTTGCATCATTTTCAAGTGGAAATTACTCATTTAATCATATCGGGGGATAGATATCTATTGGTCCAAAAACCTATCCAAAGCCTGTCATAAAATGAATGAAACATTTGTTGTCCATTATAATGCATGTACACATTCACTCACTCCAAGGAAAATTTTACATTCATCTAGCACATATGCACAGTAAATAATTTTCCATGCCCGAAGTGACAAGTATTGTCCAGGTACATACTAATACGGCATAGTGAATATTATGTACGATAAGATTATAATAAAATAATATTCCACCATCAGGAAAATACTGGCAAATGTTCTAGCTTAAGGCCAAATCAAACATAAAGCATGACTGAGCCATCTATGAACACTTACACTACAGTATGTGAAATGCGCTCAAAATGCAAAAATAACACTGGTGGAGAGGAAAAACTAACGTATATATTTGAAATATCACAAGCAGTAATACTTACAAATCAAGGAGGAAAATGTCCCTCATGCATATCCCTCAGGCATATTCTCCGACAGAATCAATGCTATTGTACCTTGGTAACTATGGTATCTCCTTCTTTTCTGACCCACTGCCAAAATCCATGTATGCAGGCAAGAATTTTCTTTTGCCATGCTGACGAGTTAGTAAATTAGTAAAAGCTTGTGAAACTATTATGCCTCGGCGAGTTCTTTGCATAAAACTAAACTAATACAACTAGAAGTCCTGTTATGCTCGGCTGTAATTTATTGTTTAAAGCATCCAATAAGACATTGCAAACACTGTTGCTAAGGTTATAATGTCCTTTGGATAAATGAGCTATCAATGAAACCAGAATGAACTGGAATGAATGAGACAGGTTTGCAGAGCGTGGGGGGTATTATACATCGGTGTTTCAGATAGTGTAATAGCATTATAAAGTGTTGTGTATTCCTCAAACGGATTGTCCCAGACAATAAATAACCACTGATCTCTATGCGTAAAACCAATGGTAGGATTGGATATTTATTTCATATTTAATAGCAGATATTGATAGTAGAATGATGTGGTAAAAAAATAATTTCACATGTTTATTTTGCATTTGAGTGAGCAGGGCTTTTCAGTTTTTTTGGCATATGATCAGGCTATTGTTGGGTTTATCTTGTTGCTATGACGGAATAGGAATTTTGGTCGTATTTATGAACTCACTTATAGAGGCTATTGTCCACTGTGTCACGCATTGGTAGGTATAGTTGCAGACGTGACTGGGTAGGGGGATGCTTGTTATATTGACTTGCTACGCGACAATAATGACACTTAGAAACTCCGTATTTGGCCGAGTTGTCAAAAACCGTATACTAATAAAGCTAAAACATGCAGTTTGTTGTATCCACTCATAGTTTGGTTACAGGAGAAATTAATATCCGAGTTGAGCAAAATCTTGTTGCCGGTGCCATAGCCACTAGGGGATCTGTGCGAAGGGGTTAAATTAATTAAATCAGTAATTTCATAACTTCAGTAATGCCCGTGTTACCGCTAGGGGGCGTTTGGTAGGAAGAGGTTAAACTTCTTAATTATTGTCCTAATGGTGGAAATAGGTAGTTTCAGATATGAAGGTATTTTTCTATAGCCATTGCCTGATTTAGGGCAGGTCAACAACTGTACGTCGCAATTCATTTGTGTGTTTTCTGATCTTAACTGAATATGCTATATAACTAGCATAAGTCATACAGTAATAATGATTAGATTAAACATACAGGCAAGATCAATGATGGTCAATTTCACCGTTCATGGCCATTTAAGTAAGGCAAGTATTTATAACTTTATTTCCTTATGCAATATTGATATTCAAATTACATCAGTGGGTTCAATACATATGTTATGATAAGTCATATGGATTTAATTACGGCAGATTTATTGATTTTCTTAAAGTGACAACGGTCCAATTGACCACTGTGGTGTTTCTACTGTGTACTGTATATATAGTATATTCATTTTTATTTTAATTTTTTTGGCCCCCACACTTCTGAAATGATTCCGGCATGCCTACCTGTGTGTCACCTCATATTTATACCCCAGTGAAACTGGAAGTTGCAAATTACTATATAGACTCAGTTCTGCTTAAAAACAGTAAAATATGAATTGGAATATACTTCAATTATTTTTTATAACCAATTTATGGAAATATAATACGCTGTATGTTTCTTGCAAAGTGCTGATAATTGTGCTCTTTCTGTACTGTGATTTGTTGGGATTCTGCCAACAGAATACAAATTAGTTATTGGCGTCTTTTTGGGATTAGATAATTGGCGTTTTCATTATCATTCATTATCATTTCAGTTGAAAGAATCCTTGTGAATCTGTGTTGTTACAGAAGGCTGATGCAGGGAAAGGGAGAATGGCAAATGAGAAAATTTAAATCATTGGCATTCCATAAAGACAAGAGATGTACTAACTTCCTAAAAAAAAACTTCCAACCACCTCACCCGGAGGAAGGGAAAACATACTGCCAGTGATCAGATGCACGTCTGTAAGCACCGCCAAATTAACGTATGCTTGTGCACTCAAACAGCAGGCTACACAGTAAAAACAATCTGCTTATCCTGGGTCGTGCATTATTAGAGTATCACGGCTGGCAAGAGGAGTGTCAATTTCATAACATTCATCTCATTATGAGGCATACAAAGCCATCCAAGGGTAATTAGGCACAAGTGCTTACGGGAAAGGTTGTCGACTTAAAATGTGACCTGAGCCAGTGAAGGGCATGCTGAGCACGGGGAAAACTGACCTTTTGTTCTGGGCGACTGGCAGGTGGAATCACTCTGAGCTCCCAGAACTAACAGAAGGGGAGCAAAGAGGGCTAAAACCAACTGTAGAGATTGCTCTATTTTCCTAATGCCAGAGAGAAAGCTATGCAGCTATGCAAACCAATGGATACATTTTCTTTCTGGCAGAGAAGAGTGTGCCTCAGCTCACACAGGACACAGGAGTGATAAAGTGTCGGCCGTCAGTGACACTCTCAAAAGCACATCTGCTCGTTTTATGCCTTTGCAGCAGATGGAATGGGACCTCGCTCCCCTGTCCAAAAGTGACTGATTGAATTCCTTTTGCTGGCTGCAAAGGCATATACAGTTGTGTTCAAAAAGATAGCAGTACAACATCAGTAACCTGATGAACCACTGTTATTAGTAGTAGTGATATTTCTGCATGGCAAATAATTTACTTGTAGATGTAGTAGTAAAGTGGAATGTAGTTTGTTCATCCTGGGCTGAAATACCTGTTTCTAGGTGCCAGACGTTGGTTGACTCGATGCAACACAGATGCGCAGCAGTTATCAAAAACAATGGTTATGCAACTAAATATTAGTTCAGTAATTTAAAGTGAAGTTAAATCTTGAAAAATTTCTTCAGTTTATACAGTAAGTGTTTGAGTTTGAAGAGAAAAATGTCGACACTGCTATTTTTTTGAACAGATTAATATTCCTTTTCTTTGCTTCCTGTAAAAGAATAACGCAGACTTGATAAAATTTGTTAATGCTTTGATTTGGAATTGAATGTGTAATGTTTCCACTACATTTGAAATATGGAACTAAAAGCTATTAAAAAATATTTGCACTTTATTCACTTTTTTTAACGCACTGCTATTTATTTGAACACAACTGTACATGCACCTCTTCACTTGTAGTGATGCATAGCAATCCAGGATCCTCATTGGTTAGAGATGGTTTTCAAAATGATGTTAATATATTGGCAGACACATCAGTGAAGCCACGTTTTCAGAGACTTCAAAGTCGTTTTACTTTCCTTTTCGCAACATGTTATCAGCACCAAGAAAAAACTGTTGTTGTTTGAGTGAAGCTTAACGTTTCCCGCAGTGGTGAAGGACTGCTGCATTAGTGTGATACCACACAGGTAACAAAGAGAGAATATTCTGTTTATAATTAGGAAAGTACAAAACTGGAATACAAAGAGCCAGGTAACTGCTGTTGGCAGCAGAGGAAGGGTCTTTTAATTTACTTCACTTGACTGTCAGTGCATTCACTTGAATCCCTACGGCCTGCGGTCATGGTCCCAACTTGACTCATTAACAAAAGAGAAAAGCTTGGTTGCCTTCGATATGCTGGAAACAAACATAAATCACTCAGCTTTATTGCAAGGCTGTGATGAAACAGGCAATTGTGTGTTGACTTATTGCTTTATCATTATTAGTATATTACAATACCGCATCATTTTGACCTTGAGGGCACCTTTGTGATCGTGGTCTTCAAATCAATTTGCTCCCGAACTGTGGTTAACTTATAAATAAGTCAATACTTTAATGTGTTGTAAAACACAATCATATTAAAAATAAATGCCCCTCAGAGCAAACATTTGATGTGTACTCTATGATCTGTTATTTTAAAGTCTAGTCATGCATCAAGCAGATGAAAAACTGACAAGGTACAGACCATACCAAAGGAACCAGAATTTTTAGGAAAAGGCAGGATTGGGGAGGAAACACAAGAAATTGAATTTAATGATCCCAATACATGCTTACTTTAATTAGTTGTTGGACCTTCCTCCAAAAATTGAAGCTGTTAAGCTTCATGTTGAGTAAGTTGTTATTCTATACTTTCATTGGCCACTAGATTTGCCTCTGCTTGTTTTCTCAAATGCACTTCAGTCCTCTGCCCACAAGTGGTTAATAGGCCATGTGTCAATTATCCCAATTTCACCGCCCCAATCATCTTGCTTGATAAAGTAACGCTGACTAAGTACAGATGATGATGCTCACACACACGATACTCACATTTTAAATTCAATTTTATTACTTAGCACCATGGGCATGTTGAAATGAATCTCTGTTTTTTGAACCGTATCGAAAAAACCTTATGCATAGTGAATCCCCGGGACCGTAGCTAGGCTATTTGAAAAAACAATAAATGCAATATTCACTGGACAACGTTTTGAACTTTTTTTAAGCCAAAACCATTCCATTTACTTACAGGCTGTAGATGAAGAAAGCTGTATTGTAATGTTCCACCTGTCTATGATCCAGATATCTGAAGTGCATTTTCAGCACTACAAATGTCTGTCTGTTGCAGTGCGTGTTTTCCTGAGTTTTCCATGGAATGACAATTTGCGCATTAGGCATGACATACAGTAAGTGTTATAGGCAAAGTTTTTAATGGATAGCCATTGTTCCCTAATAGAAGATTGTCCCCCCCCGGACGATTACAGGAACTATTGGCCAATATAGTGTCACACCTTGATCCAGGATAATTTGTAAATACATGTGCAACCTTACATGTAGCATCATACGTCGCCTGGATGTTGATGGATTGGGCTCGCTTATGTTTCACATGCAGTATATAACAGCGTTCTCTGCTGGCGCACAACCCCAGGAAATCCAAAGTTGGCCATGAACTCCTGTTTTACCCGTTCTTGGCTGACCGGGACTTGAGCTTCCTGTGATCTGGACTTATTCATTGTATTCAATGTATTCATTGCATATAGGAGTGCATCTAGGAACAGCAGAAATTTGTCTCCAGCTCAGCTGCCAGGAGATGATAGAAGCTTATTAAAAACCTGGTGGGATAAATGTAATTTAAGGTGTCATTCCCCTTCGCTGAGGAACAGGTAGGCTATGTGGTCCTTGACCGATGGACCGTTTTATTATTAGCCTATGCATTTTTTGATATACACAATAATAATATTTCACATTGTAATCTTGATATTTTTATGCAAGTTTGTGTGCGTCCTTGTGTGTGTAACAGACAGGAGGGTGTATGTGTGTTGTGCACACGCCTATGTAGACAGCGACACATATTACTATCTTAATATTGTGCCATTAAAATAACAAATGAAACAATGGTGGCATGACTTAAGACCAGGTTTGTGGTGGTTTTAGCGCAAACGCTTTCTCCTTCCTCAAAATAGCAATACGCCAAAAATGTGCCTGGCCACACCTCATCTCACCAACATGCCCAGTTCACCGCATGTTTACTTGCTATTTAAACAATGTGAGCGCTGGATGGTATAATGACAACTGCGTCGGTCTGAAACTAGCAAAGCATTTGGGCTACCGCCACTTAGCACCAAGTTTAAGATAGAGCCCGGAAGGTTTTGACAAATTAGTGGTTCATTGTTTTGTCTGTGATGTGTATCTGCTGTGCCAGTGCACAATATGCATTTTTCATCCGCTTAGGAAGACATTAAAATAATTTGTGATGCATTTTCCCTGAAGAACAAATACAATATGTAAAGCATATTAGTCTGTCCATTTGTTGATTTGGCTGTGACCAGATATACGATCATTTTTGAACAGTTCTTTAATTTTGATTTTATGTGGCACGTACTTGTGTCATTTTCTTTTTTTTAAATGCACGTAATTTGGGACTAATTTAATCTACTTTTTCTGCTGGAATATTTTCGTCTCCACTCATGTCTGTCTTTTACACTGCTGACAGATTATTCCCCCTCAGTACTGATCTCAGCCTTGATGTCTGTTTGTTTTTAATTGTTATCATCTTGGTGTGATGTATTTTTAAATTGCAATTTGTTCTAAATAAATCCATATGTGTGCAGTGCAGAAGATCCTGTTGTACTCGTTTGTTCAAAAACATAAATTTTGTAGTGTGTACATTTTATACATTAGGAGTGGGCAGAGTATATAGACAAAACGATTATCCGTTACGGATATTGAGTTTTTTACAGGTATGATTGTCATCTAGTTATTGGGAGCTATTATCTGTAATCAGAGAGGCAGTTAGAGGGGCACATATTTCATTAAATACTTACCTTTCATTCCATTGTTTAATTTAGCTGCCTGTAAGTGACAAATAATGTGTGTAAAAAACAATACTAATAATAATTAACAATAAGGTGAGAGACTTTATTAGGGCACTCAAATAAAAAGAATAGAAATCAGCCTTTCTGTGTGGCAAGTTTGTACGCACAATTATAAAAGTAGGCCTACTTTTTTTCAGAGAAGACTAGAATCATTATGTTCGCATTTGCCGTATCGTGAATTTAAACAGACTAAAGTAGGCTACTGCATGTGCAGTGCTAAAATAATTTGTCATTGAAGGGTGTGTGAAAATTCAGAAACAGAACTTCTCAAATGTGAAATGAATGTTATATATGTGCTTTCTACTATCACACAATTACTGTTGTTGTCTGTCATTATAATTATGAAGTTAAATGTAATATGCTATGGTTGTTTTGTGTGCCGATTTGATGCTTCTACATGGTAACCTGTCTCAGGCCGTCTCTCCCTCAGTGAATATAGCCAACTACTGTCATTTCTGATACGATCATCACCCGATGTATCAGGGCTGCCCATACAGATACGAATATGATTATGTGTCAGTATTTGAACCTATGTTGTATTTTCTGTTACTTAATTTTCGGTCATGTTCGGTGTTGTTTGTGTGTTTTTGTTTTCATTCTCCGTCTCCCATCCATGTGTTTGTGTTTTCACTTACCCATTGTGTCAGCCCCTTGATTACCAATGTGTTTCACCTGCCCCGCTGCTCACCTGCTTCTCGGTTGCTTCTCTTTGCCCTGTTTCGCTACAAGCCTTTTCTGACCCGTGTTCTGCTAGTTTCCTGTTGTGCCTGATTTCTCTTTTCCTGACTTTTTGATTTCGGGTTCTTGACTTCGTCTGTTGGATTGTGTTTTTGTACTTTTGCCGTGACTTCCTGGTTTTGATTTCTGCCTGTCTACCGACTACGTCTTCGCCTCATCCCTGGGTTTCGACCCAAAATAAACTTCGGTTTATACTGTCCAATATATTCTGTATGTTGTATTCATTAAAAACAAATGACTATTAATCATGCTGTGTTATTCGGAGAGGAAATACCAGAACAATTTAGCACCTGAAAACAAGAAATTTGTAGGTCAAACCAAAAAATAAACAATATTTATTACATCAGGATTTATTAAATCAGGAACCATCTGCGACCAGCACTGGGACTAATAGGTTTTTATGGCATGATATTTAATTGACAACAATTTAAAATGCCATTCAGCACCTAGTTAAAACATACAGGTGGTAGCTACATCCAGCCCTGGTTAACACCGCATTCACCTCTACCCAAATGATTTACTTCTCTGTAGTGGCTCTTATCATATCCTATCAAAGTGACACCATAAACTGAACAAACCAGCCCTTTCATAAAAAGCATGGCCGATTTCTTAAAATTGCTGCTGTCCAAGCTAATTAGCTTCCAGCTGTTTTCCTAATTAAGCCCAAGTGTATTTAATTAAGCTAACTGCAAACTACAAGGAGAGCCCTAACCATTTTACATCCTGTCTATTGTTGTAGAGCATCTCCTTTGCTGTGCAGCAGCTCAGCAGAAAAGCATGCTGCAATTTGATAACACTGCAGACTTGAACAGAAACAAATTGTGGTACGTATTCAAGAACTCTGTCCACATTGTCAATGGAGCCCACTATTGTACTCATCCAGAAAAATCATCTGCATTCATACACTAATCCATACATAATGAGCACACCGTGGCACAGAATATATCCTAATGATGTATTTATTATTATGCATTTTTAATTAATAAGGAAGGTCAACTGACAACTGTGTAGTTCATTGACTTTACGGGGATCATTAGTTGACCAGATGTTGTTGGCCAATTAAGGGATTTTATAAGGAGACCAGGGTTATCCCCCTAGTCTTGGCAAAAGTATCATGGGACAGTTAATGGCCATAGTCATAGTTTAGCCTCTGACACGATGATGTAATTTCCTACAGCACAGTGTCCCTGTCACTGCATTGTCTTTTCTAAATGGGAGCAATGGGAAGACTACCACATCCAGCTCCTGCTTTTCCAGAAGGTCTCACATCCAAATAATTACCTGTAGCCATCTTTCAGGTGAAGGCTAGAAAGTACTGCCCATACAATTACCTTGAAAATAGCCATGTGCAAATCAAATCAGAATCCCTGCACTTTCACTTTCTCAAAGGGGTGTACTGCTGACTTATTTTAAATTCCACCACTGTGACGGTCACCTGATGCTTTTATTGTTTAGTTTCTCTTTTCAGGCTTTTAATCTCTACCCTTTAGTCAGACACTGTCAAAGGAAAACCCTCAATAAGAACAATTTAGAGGTTGTTTTTGAATTGAACAGTGTACATATATGCCTGCATAGAATGGTGGGCAGGAATTTTGCATTATTGTTAAATGTAAAACTTTCAAACAGCCTTCGAGCAATGATCTAATTTCCAATGACTCAAAAAAGTATAGATTACCAAGTCTAGATTGACTGTGTAAACATGATTTTTTATTTGTCAACTAAACATCAATCTGGGCTTTATGAGGATATGAGCCCTCTGAAGCTCACTACTGTCCACCTGTCTGGAATCAGATAAAAAATGCAGGCCTAAAAGATGAAATTTGGAATAAATGAAACCCGCAGACTCGAGTGTCTCCATCCTGGCTCTGGCAGCCCACTGTATCAGCTGGTCCATGCCATTTTCTTGGTTTAACTTTATTTCCAAGACCCGGATCACTTTTCAGCAAATGCCATTTAAGGTTCAACTCAGCAACTGAAACTTCCCCTGAAGTCACTTTGAGTTTAGCTGGAGTTCCCGAGTCGGATCTAAAAATCAAGTCATGGTTAAGGCATATGTGCTATAGCTGTCGTTCCATTAAAGCCGCAGCTCAAATTTTATGAAGAACAAGCACTCAATCCTTCTGTCCTTATAAGCCCTCTAACCCCCACAAAACCAATTTAGATGCACTTACTTGACTCATCATTGAGTCCAAGAATGTGTGCGAGTGTCCCCGAGCCAGCTGTCAGTGCGTGTTGGTGTTCAGCCTTCTGAAAGGTGAACATAGTCGTAATTATAATCATAATCCTGTCAAAGTCATAATGATAAAGGTAGGAATTCATTTTTCTGCTGTCATCCTATAGTCTCAATTTAGGGGGGCAGCACCATTTCATACACCAGAAAAGCATAGCTCCCAACAACCTTCATGGGGGGGGGTTATCAGTGCCTTCTCCAAACAAATGTAATTGCCAACTCCAAATTGGAAAGGAAAATATTGTATAATAAACCAATTAAATGTTTTTTTTTTTTTGTCTGAGACCTCCAAAGTAGGTGCAAATTAAGCAGATGAGCGTGAAGTTTTTGCTGTGACTGAACTTCACCTCCAGAATCACTCACATCATTTTCTTTCCCCTCTCATCTTACAGTATATTTTATGGTATGTTCTGTGCCTGTATGAACTCTGATATAACCTCATATAAACTGCTCAGGGCATTTTTGTTGTTCTCAATCATGACCCACCATAAAGATTCTCATGTATATTCTGTCCATGTACTGCTTCGCACTTGTTATACGACTTTCCTAACATTATTTATACACTACTCACAAAAAGTTAGGGATATTCGGCTTTCGGGTGAAATTTCAGGATGAACCTAAAATGCACTATAACCTTTACAGGTGAAATGAATTTGACCTTCTCTAAACTTTTGAATGCACATGTCCAACTATTCAATGTTTCAGTACTTTTTGCACAACTTGCTGTTCTCTAACAAGGAGCTGAACGGCAAAATTCACAACAGGTGTTTGATCCATGAATCGACCAATAAATTTCCTGGTTCAATTAGAATTGGTATTTAAACAGTCCTCTTCATCATGCTGTTCACATTTTGACATCATGAGACCAAGACGACACCTAACAATTGATCAACAGTACCTCGCCATTGCGAGGCTTCAAACAGGATGTTCTCAGAGGGAAGTGGCCACTGAGCTTAGAGTGTCACAGAGTGTCATCAGCAGGTTGCAACAGAGATACAGAGAGACTGGAAGAGTCACAGAAAGGCATAGAAGTGGACGTCCTTTGGCCACATCCCACACTGATGACCGCTTCATTGTGAACAGTGCCCTGCGGAACCGGATGATGAATGCCACTCAACTCCAGGCACATTTAAGGGAGGTGAGAGGCACCCAAGTGTCACGTCAGACCATTCGAAACCGTTTACATCAGCGTGGTCTGCGTGCTAGACGACCTGCAAGGGTACCTGACCACACCACCAGGCACAGGCGTCATCGTCTTGCATGGGCCAGGGAGCATTTACGCTGGACGAGGGACCAGTGGGCCTCAGTGCTGTTCTCTGATGAAAGTCGATTCACGTTGAGCAGAAATGATGGCCGCCAACGATGTTGGAGACGTCAAGGAGAGCGCTATGCATCAGCCACTGTTGTCACCAGACGACCCTTTGGTGGTGGCGGTGTTACAGTGTGGGCAGGTGTGTCTAGTCAATACAGAACTGCCCTACACTTTGTGAATGGTACAGTGACAAGCCCATACTACCTGAATAACATCATTAATCCAGTCATTGTGCCCCTGCATGAACAACACAGGCCTAATTTCATCTTCATGAACGACAATGCTCCAGCTCATCGAGGTCGCATCATTAGGGAAAGGCTGCTGGAGACTGGGGTACCTCAAATGGAGTGGCCTGCACTTTCTCCAGACCTGAATCCCATAGAAAACCTATGGGATCAGCTGACTCACCGTGTAGAGGCTCGTAACTCTGTACCCCAGAACCTCAATGACCTGAGGGCCGCCCTTCAAGAAGAGTGGGATGCCATGCCTCAGCAGACAATAAGTCGACTTGTGAACAGCATGAGACGTCGTTGTCAAGCTGTAATTGATGCTCAAGGGCACATGACAAGTTATTGAGACATTGACATTTTTGTTGTGGTATACCCACCACTGTTGTTGGCTTTTGTTTCAATAAATTGTTTGAGATGAGGAAATCACCATTGCATGCTTCTACTTAAATGCCCTACTTTCATGATACGTATAATATCACTGTAGCGTGAACTTACATTTTCCATAAATTTCACCCGAAAGCCAAATATCCCTAACTTTTTGTGAGTAGTGTATGTGACGCAAGCTGGTAAAACGGTCCGCAAGTCGCACTTCTGCAATTCACAGTACGGCACAAAATATTGGTGAAAACAAAAAAAATAGTTAGTTTTTTTCCCCATATAACGAAAGTTAAAGTATTTTAGAAGTCATGTAATATAATATAGAACATATTTAAGATATCTAAATACCTGTAATACAAATATGCTTGTTAAAATCATGTTTGCTGGGGGCGGGCTTCGAGTTTGAGGGTGCAGACTATCAGCTGTCCATTAACACCTTCCTAGATTCAATTGGCGAGTTTCGGTGTGCCTCGCCCATAAATAAACTTACATGGCCTGCTTTGTTTACTTACTCACTATCAAAACGGAAGTCACCGCTAAAACTGCTGCAACTGTTCTGAATAATTTAGCTGCCGGGAGAAGCATAGGCAACGGAGAATTCATGGAATCCTTTATCCTACAATTCATGAACGATAGTAATGATTCTGAATCTGATGGGGAAGACGACGGCAGGGAAAACGAGGACAACATTTCTGATCTGGACGTAGACTACAGTTTTTGTTGAGAATGAAAATGACTGTGGCACTGTAACAGCAATGGATGTAGAAAAGATTTTAAGATCAATGGATATTGTGACAGTATACATTGCAAAAACACTTTATTTTCTATTTGAAATGAGATTTCACCTCTTAGTGTAATTGTCACCTATTTAGTGGCCTTGGGAATTTAACAACTGTATGAGGGTTAAACTAGATTTAATTTATCAGCCAGCTGCTAATATCAAATCAGTTTGTATTTTAACTAAGTGAGCATATACAGCACAGAGATGATGTTTTCACATACAGTACAATGCATCTCTGTTGTTTCCGGTGAACATACACAGGCAAGGCTTTCATTTCTAATTAGATTAGTGTTCTTGAAGGTAGTTGGGGAATCGCTTTAATTTTCCCTTGAAAACTATGAATAGCAGATATAATTTGTGATCCTGAAGGTTCATTATCTACATGAAAATGTCAGGCCTTTTATATGCATTTTAAAGAGAGCAAGAGGGAGAATTAACATTGCTGTTTGAAATTAAATTACAGCCAATATCCAGGAAATTACTGAAACAACTGAGAAACAAAACCTTTTGAAGAATTTAATTAATCTCCTTCATGCATATTTGATCATCACAAAACTGACGATTTTAATATTGAGTTCTTCCTCAAAAACATCAGAAGAACCCATGTATTTCTAAACGCCTGCTCACTTAATTACAACTTCATAAGATCTTGTGCTTACGTGCCAGGACTAGTGCAACTCACTGCGGATGGCCTCCATATCATGCAATTAAACCCCTCCAACTCATTCTGAATGTGGCATCTCACCTTGATTTCAATTTCTTAAGATATTTTTAGGTTCCCAAAGCCCAAACAGTTGGACGTATCAAGGACATTTATATTTCAAACAGTCATACTTAAGTGCATTTACAGTGTGCTTTTTTGTTCTTCAGTATACGTGATGAAAGTGTACTATAAATCGATGCTCTCAAAGATTTGCAAAGATTCACACCTCAGGCTGGCAAACTTAATGGGCGTGAACAGTAGCTAGCTAGCCACACCCCCAACCACCCCCACACTAGAGTATCTGTCACTGGCTGTCAGCTCTAGCTAAGGCAGATACAGCCTCCAATCACAATTGCAACCACAATCGCAAACCCAGACTTTTTTTTTTTCTTTATGCAATAATAGATTTAATCACTGATTGTTTAAGTGCTTAATAAGCAATTTTGGTAAAAAAAACAATCAGCCTGTAGTGTTAGTGTTGAACTCGCATTGAGAGAGCTGTGTCCAAATCAGAGCCCTATCTACTGCACCCTTCTCCTGCATACAGTGCGCTGGTAGAAGAGTCACTCAGGGCTGGGTAGACTGCCTACATTTAGCATCATCGATCTTTAGTAGTTCACATAGTAGTGCATATCACACTCAGATTATTCACACTTGTGCTCAGAGTGGATGATCCAGGAAATGTATAGTTTTTGGCGGTTTAATTTTTGTAGCTCTCAGTAACTATTTCATTGCAAACTAAAGAAACACATTATTTGTTTAGCATTTTTGCCAAGATTTCTTTGCATTTGTGGCACTTTATTTCTTACCTAAATTATGAAAATAAACTAATCTAATAGTTACTATTGTAAGTGGTAGAACAGTCTTGTTTAATTTAAGCCATTTTCAAGTTTCTGTGATACTCACAACTGCAGTTATAAAGCCTTAAATAGAACACCCCCAAAATATGTGAGAATTGACCAAAAAAAATTCAACAACTTTAATACAATGTTGCCAATGTTAGACTAGTTGCATAATGTCCATGAATGTTCAAGCGATGCACTGAATGAACAGACTGACATCACTGACAAAAGCATATTAAAATCACATATTTCCATGTCATATTAGTCAAAACAGACTAATATGGCTCATGTCAAAAATGGAAACTAAAGCTAAATTTGAAGTGTAATATTTTTGTGCATCACATTTTTGCCTTCAAACTATTTTTTGCCCTTTGTTCAGGCGTATTGTAAACACATATTGAGTATAGTAAATGCCCTCACCCGTCATAGGGGGATTTGAAAAACATAAAAGTTCTTTCAGCTATTGTTATCCATGACAAAATGTTTGTAATTCCATTTATTCTAAGAAAAAAAACAATGTTTTTTTTTCTCAAAGAATTCATAATTATATTGCCATTGTATAGCATAGGATAGATTAACTGGGAACTAATTAATTCTACCTTAAAATATTTTCACAGTTCAATATTTAAACAGACTCATGTTCTGATTATAAACTCTTACTGCACTGAGCAGAAAAATAGAGTTGACTTTGCAGGATGATGAAAATGTTTTGTTTTATTTTAAAAATAATTTTTGCTCACAAAGCTTGGCAGAGCACTTTATCACTGACATTTGGAAGTTGAAACATAACAGGGTGATTTTAAGTTGAAGGATGGTAATGTTGATTTGACACTACAGTTTTATGACATTTCTGTCCCGTAGGTGGCCCACTAAGGGTCCGATGAAAAAAGATTGATTTTTATGATTAGAGAGAAATGCAATTCTGTTTCTCTTTATACAAGACTTCTGGGCAGTTCAGTTATCCTCATTCTTGCGTCCCAAAAGCACTGAATGTGGAGATCCTTCTAAATCACCACTTACCTGTGATGCAGTGGGATCGGAATGTGCAGTTTGTCTTTAAGCCTCAGTCTGTGCTCAGTCTGGTTGAACATGGAGTGACCTTTTCTTTTCTAAATACAGTGAGCCAGTTTTGCTTTCTGTAGCTGTGCAAACAATGGGCCATTGAGTTTTCTTGTGGTAAGCACAATGGTTGTGCTTATACTTTTTCTTAGCTGTCCCTAACATTTTTTCCTTTCATATCATCTTAAACTTACCTTCTGGCAGATATCTACCAGTATCCTTTATTAGCGAAATGTGCTTCAGAGAGCAATGCTGTACTTTTCAGTTTTTTTCCCCCCATTGACCCCATTTTCCACATCAATAATTCACATAATTTGTTTGCTCTTTTTTATTCCTCAAGTAAAAATTTGATATGTACTCTTTTTTTACTTGCTTGAATCTATCCTGTAATATTAAGTAAAATGAATGTTTCTGTTTTTTTAACCTGTTATTCCATATAATTATTGGTGGCCATAGAACCACTGAAATCTTGGATGGAAAGTCCTGGATTCTGTCTGTGTTTGTCCTTAAAGGGGAACTTCACTCTAAAATAACCTTTTGATGGTATATTGTAATTTCAACATTTCCTACACAATAGGAAATGTATTGGGAAAACTGCTGCAGTCAATCATTTCACATCACTGGGGCAGCCACACTTAAACCAGTCATTCCCAAAAATAAATTTAGCACATGGAACAGGTGGGGACTGTACATTTTTGTCTTCAGAAACAGTCCCCTGCCTTCCATGCACAGGCATAGGGAGCAAATATTACAATGTAATTAACAAGCCAGCTTCTGTGTTACCTAATTTCCAGTGAATTCTTAATTTTACATTACATTACAGTTATTTAGCAGACGCTTTTATCCAAAGTGACATACAATAAGTGCATACAGAAAGGTCGTCGAAGTAACTACAGAACAGATAAGACAAAGCACATCCTTCCCATAACGTAGCAGCTATCCTTAGTAATGAACATTGAATGTAGTTCACAGTAAGCTGTGGGTAAATCAGCTATACTATAATTCTATTCTAAATACTATTATAAACTACGACATCAAACTGTTAGACAAGAAAACACAGGGAACAAGTACCATGAGAAAAGGTCCTAGATTAGTAAATCCGTCAAGGTGGAGTCTGAAGAGGTGTGTCTTCAGGCCACGACGGAACACAGGCAGTGTCGGAGTAGAACGTAGGGGAATGGGGAGTTTGTTCCACCACTGAGGAGCTAGGGTGGAAAAGCTATACAGTCGGGACAAGCGAGAGCCGTTGACACGGAGGGGGGGAAGTGCGAGTCACCCTGCTGTAGAAGAGCGAAGTGGTCGAGCAGGAGAATAGTGCTGGACATCTACTCACAACCACTGCGTCCAACTACGCTTTTACCTTAAAAATTATATTTTAAATATTTAAAATTACCACTGTTTATTGTTGTCATATTTATTACAAACAGGGATTAGGAACGAATGATTTTCATTTAGTTTCATTCTGAAAAGTACGTTGAACTATGTTTATGTACAGTCTACTCTACTGAAGCGATGTGTAGCTTGCTAATGAGAAAAATTGCACTAAACACTTGTACCCTTTTCTCAAAATGAGGATAATATGGAGGTCGTTTTTTTCTCTCTCAGTAGCTATTACTTCTTATACCATGGTCTGAGTGAATACTCGATTCTGCTTGGCTGGAAGTGTGCTTTAAAACTGTGCAATGCACAGGTAGTTTGGGTCAAGTTTAATCACTCTTAATAAGCCATATGCTCCCTGGCCAGCTAACCAACCTATGCAACCATATAGCTGGGCTACGATAAAATTTAGTAAAATTGTAAAATTTAGTAAAATTGTAAAATTTTGTAAATTAATATACATGGCTAGTTAACTATATAGGTCTAGTTGCATTACCACTGAGTTAGCTAGCAGTTTGGTGTTTGTGTGCAGTATTTAATAAAAAAAATTTAAATGTATAATTGACCACCCCTACTTATATTTTAATCTTTGGTGAATGATCATGGTATAAGCGGAATAATACACTCTGAGGTGTGCATTATAGGGTTCTTCACCTCTGCGTTGTGCATTAAATCCCTGTAACACACACCTCATCCTGAATTATTCCATATAAGGACACTTAGTAGGATAAGGACACTTAGTAGGACACAAGATTCAATGATCTTGTTTTTACAAAAATCATGTTTAGAAAAATTACTTACTGGGTCAAACTTCTGAATTCCACCAAGTGGAAGTTACAGTGCCATTTAAGTGATTGCATTTTTATTTTTTTTGTGTTGTTGTTTATCGTTTATCGTTTTTTCCCCCCTGAACTACGGTGGCTGAGACATACAAAGCAACACAACATTATCACAGCATGAAAATTGGAAAACACATTAATAAATAAGAAAACACAACTACATTACAGGAATGTGCTGCATTTGACAGAAACACAGACACATTAACAGAAACGTGCTGCATTTGATGAAAACACAGCGACATTAACAGAAACGCGCTGCATTTGATCAAAACACAGCGAAATTAACATATACGACATTAACATTTTGAAAAACGACAACGGAAGTGTTTCCCGATGACCGAAATACACAGGCAGCCATCGTTGGATCCACAGAACTGAGCAAACTGAGACGAGAGCGGAGTAGACAGGATTTAGCTGGGTGACTTATTTTATTTGTAAAATAGCAAAAAGTATGTTTGATTAAGAAAGTACGCTGTATCTGCACCTTTGTTAACATTAGCACCATTAACCTTTACCATTCATTAGACTGCTAAATTAACTGCTAACACGATCTACAGACCTGAGGCTATACAGCCAGAAATAATCATTGTTACAGAAGTAACGTTAATGTTAAACATACTTAAAAAAATTAAGTACATTTACGAATAAAATAACTCAGTTAGCTAAATCCGGTGTTGTGCCCTTTTTTTCCACTCCCTCTACATTATGATGGACGCAATCTCTGCCTGTCATTCAGGGGCAGATTAGTTGAGTTCACACTCACTAATTTAAATAATTAATTTCCCCATGCTTAGCTGTGTCCTACTGTATCATATACCATAAAGAGTAGATAAACGGCAAAAGCATTGTTTCGTTACAAATGTTTAACATGCATAGGCTAATCATATAAGTTACTTTAAATTATTGAACATTGACTTAACATTGCGAAATGTGATCCCTGCCTGTCGTTCAGGGGGCAGCTAGTTGATTTCACATTCATTAAAGAAATTATGGTTAATTCCCACATGCATTACTGCAGTGTACCCTAACGAAAATGACCTAGCCTACAGTAAAATGGTATGACTACAGCATATACTACACAATGCTGTAGTTTTTTTGTACTATAGTTATACTGTCCCACAGTGAACATGAAGCAAATGACAATCATTAGTCTAAGTATATATTTTTTTAAATAGCATAGATTTACTCATGTGATTATGCTTAATAGACATTCATAATGAAACAATGCATTTGCCGTTTATCTACTCTTAATGGTGTGCATCAAGTGCAGCGCGTTTCTGTAATGTCGTTGTGTTTTCGTATTTGTGTTTTCTGATTTGCAGTCATGCTGTGATAATGTTGCATTGCTTTGTATGTCTCGGCCACCATACTGAGCCATTTCTAATCCCTGATTACAATTAAATAACTTTCTATATACCAAATGCCCCAAATTAAAGACAAACAAAATAAATAAATACATTAGCTCTTATTTTTCCCCCCACAAAAAACCCAATAAATAAATTATAGTTTATTCTCCCACTTTGGAGTACATTATATTTTATTAAAACAATGAGGGTTGTGGAACATAAGTGAACAGATTCTCTGGACCAGAGTTCACTTGTCCTTTATGAAACCCCCCACTTCCAGCTCAGGTGCCATAGATTTCAGGTCATTTATTTTTTTGGTTTCCTTAATATTCAGTCCTTACGAGCTTAGTTAATAAACCAATGGATTTGTTCGTAACTCATATTTTCAAAAACATTTATTGCAGATTATTTCATTATTTCATTGTGTGGTGGATGTGTATGTCAATGCTAGGGCACTACTTCTTTGGGCCTTATTTAGAATTCACTTTTCAGTGATCAGGTTCTCAGTTCCCAAATTAAAGTGAGGTTCTACTTGGATATATAAAGACATTTGTTTTAATAGGACTCTGTAGCTACTAGGGATGTAACCACCAAACTATATAGAAAACTGGAAACAACAAGCTGTATCTCTCCCATAGAGTACTGAAGTGACTACATCACACTGGTTTCGGAAGCGTTCATTTAGAGCGTAGACATTAAATAAAACTTAATTTTAAACCATTTCTAGTGATTGTCTTACCATAAATTTCCTGGATTATTCAAAATAACACCCGTTCGCAAAATACGTTGTTTTTCTGGACCAGCTTCAAGTACATTTTACGTTTTAGTATTTTTTTGTGAATATACCAGCGCTGGCACTGTTTAAAAATTTGACGTCCCATAATTCCCTCCGGATGAGCAGCGTTGTCTCCAAACGTTGTCATATAACATTAGCCAGCAATAGCACAAAGCTCCAACAAAGCTTTTAAACACTTTTTTTTAAACGTTAGCTAGCTAGGTTGAAGGACTAAAAGCTAGAATTGCTTTATGCGGTTAACCGTAGCGTAGTTTCTGACATTATCGGGAGGGCTTCTCAACTTAGCAAGCTAACGTTAGCTCGTCTTCAGCGGCAGTAGCTACTGCCGTTCTGCAAAAAATGTCCAGACAGACAAGATGATATCTTATTGGTCGAGAACCACCCGTGTGCTGCAGTACTGGATATGTAGTCTGCTGAAGTGGACTAGTCTGCTGACATTAACAATGGCTAACTAACTAGCTAGAAATACCTACGTATCCAGACAGCACACTATACACAGCTACATAGGGCCAACCTAGGCTCTCTGCCGCATTCCGTCTGTGGAAGATAGTCGCTACGTAGCATGGAGGTAGTTCTCCCACTGGGAAGATGTCGGGCTACATCGCTTACCTTTGTGGATTCTATGGAATCAGATTTGTGTCAAAAGTATCAAGCAGAACATATATGTATCAACTGTCAAACAAACCGTTTGCACAGGCATAGAAAAATAATTACTTGCAATATTTTCCGTTTTCTTCCAAAAAGTTTCACTCAATTAATATTTGTGTCAAAGGTATGATGTTTTGTTTCATACCATTTCTCAAAATTAGTAACAGTTAGTAATTAGTAACAATTTTAAAACAGGTTTGAAATTGATGAAATTGTGGCTAACTTTACAACTATTGATTTCAGTTAATAATTATTAAAAGGACCTGGGGAAATGTGAGAGCCATGAGAGTAGGCATTTACGTAATTAATGTAACCCACATCCAAAGGGAGAATAAACATGCCATTTCTTTTGCAGGGAAGAAACCTACTTGGTTTAATACAGTATTGCAAATTGTGCTTTTCCAGAAAAACATACATCCACCTCCAATACAACAAGCCCTGGTGATGCGTTAGGCAGTGTCACTGGTTCACTATTGCCTTAACACCTGGAGAGAGCAGATAGATAAGAGGTGGGGGGTCCTTCTGCTGGAGTTCCTGCAGCTGGAGAATGCAGTCCGGACTCGCTAGCCAGGCGGGTCTATGAGAAGTAGTGGAGAATTCCCACAATCCCAGGTGCTGTACGCAAATCCCACACACAGAATCTTGAGGTGACATCACACAGTGTCTCATTAGCCAATCTGTGGCTAGCTAGCTAATCTACAACACAGTAGGCTACACATACCAAACACAAATGCCATATAGCTAGCTCCCCGGTGGCTAACTAACTAGCCACCGCTACAATATTGTTGCCTAGGGGAGGGAGCTGATAAATTTCCTTGTAACATCTTAAATTTTAAGCATTTGTATGATCCATTATTGAGCATTTAATGCATTTTAAATGTTTATAATGAGAGTTTAGTAAATCTTGTAACTTTATATTAGTACTATAATGCTTCAGCAGTGGTGTGTGAATACAAATGCTTCTGAAATGATAGTTTTTGTGATTGAAATGAGATTCAAGTCGTTTTAGTGGAAGGCTAAATGGCTAATATTATTATCATCAGAATGCTCTCTGAAGCATGTCAGGGAACCATTGCGGCCTCTGAAAAGGGAATGATCAAACTTCCAGAGATATAGGAGAGGGAGAGTAGGCTGGAATGCACACCCGCAAAGATCCAGTTCAAAGTAAGTTGTCCACAAAATGATATTTTCTCAATCAATTGTTAATGTATGTGTATAATGTATGTGAAGCCATGTTGAATTCTGAAGAGATGTGTAGATATTTTATTTCTTTTTTCTTTAAGAAATGTAAAGGTAAAAACAACTTACAAAATGTAAAAAAAACATTAGATTTAAAACAATTAAATGTAAAATAGTTTTTACATTAAACAAAAAATTGTCTAAAACCTGTAACCTGATAAGATAAAAAATTTTCTGTGTGTGTGCGCATGTCTGTTAACTTGTTTTAGCCTTTACATTCACAGCACACGTAAACCAGCCCTCCTTCGGGGCACTCTTCATGGGCCCAATTCTTGCAGCCAGAGCACTGGAGCCAGACCTCTGCGGACCTGGAGGATCCGTAGTCCTCACCACAGACGATGCAGATGGTGTCATCCTAATTCTGCATGACCTTCTTTTTCTTTGCCACACCTTAATTAATTTGCAACTGCCGTTTAGCCTTGCCCTTTTTCTTGCCCTTTTCATCCTGTAGAACATTCTTTACTGGTGTGTTGGTTAAAATGGCAGTGATTCTGCCTTTTCTCTGGCCAGCCTTTGGAAATGGTTGCAGGGCTTCAGGACTGAAGGCATCTGTGGAAGGACCTGCCACCACCCGTTCCTCAACAGCGACTTTGAGCCATGGGTCTCCAAGTTGCTGCAAAACCTGTTCAAGACAAGAGAGAATTCTTTTTTTCTCATCAGGTAGGCTACTAGATGTAGTAGACAGCTAACAATATGTAAATGAAACACTCTGTACATGGTTTATTTGGTTTTTAATAAACCAAAGTGTCCTTTTGAATGCACATGATTTATTCCCAGAATTTAGCAGTTTAAGGGAGATGAAAAATTTGTAGCATACATTCAAAGCATGAATACATTAATACATTAAAAGGATTTGAAGAGATCTTCACAATATTCACTATGTTTCTCATTACTGTAACTCATTTAACTCACAAGGAGAGCCTGCAGAGGGGGCTGCAACGGGGAGGATGGCAGAAGGGGCAGCCTCAGCAGCACAGCCAGAGGGGGCGGCCTCAGGAGACCCAGCTGGTGGTGTGACTGAAGGAGCTGGCCAATCTGTTACATTGGATTGTGCAAAGTCATCCTCTGTGAAGATGTAGGGAATAAATGGCCAGATCCCTGTGCACCGAAACCCTGCTGCTATGTTGTTGGGGGTGGCTGCATCTGGCAGGACTGTGGCTACTATCCCGGGCACATCGCAGATGGATTGGTGGCACTCGGATTGGCTCTCATCCAGGTGTCGATGGCACCGTTAATGTGATGGACCAAAAACGCCCCTGTCCAGGGGCTGTAGCTTGTGGGAGCAATGGGGAGGGAAGGACAGGAGAGTGACCCCATTCTTCTGCTGAAATCAATCCCGGAGATAGAACGGTGGGATGCATTGTTGTCCAGCACCAGGAGGACTCTGGACTGTGGCGTGGCTCGGGTGTGCTGAACAAAGTGCCTGAGGAAGATGAGAAAGTCTTCCTCCTGCATCCACCCAGACCCATTGGCACTACCAGTGCATCCTGCTGGACCTCCATTAAGGAAGTGCAGCTTAAAATTTTTCCTGGGGAACACAAAGTAGGACGGAACAAACTGCTCCAGTGCATTCACTGCCAGGGCCATGGTGACCAAGGTGCCTCGTTCTGCTGAGTTCATGCCCCCCACCTGTTTGACACCCCTCCCTGCAACCACCCTCTCAGGTGTCTGCACCGTGGTGATTCCGGTCTTGCTCACATTCCAGATGTTATTGGGACCAAAGCCATGGTGTTTAAGAACCAGGGTCAGGTTCTTAAAAAAGGACACTTGAAACCACCCATAAGCTTGGGATTAATTTGAGTGCTGTAGTGCCTTTAACTCCTTTGCGTAGAAGGTGACGCCGGCGGATGCTTTTTGCTCAACTGAGACATTCGTTGCTACTGCAGCCAAACTATTATTGGAAATCACAAACTCTGTGTTTTAAATTTATTGGTAGACAGTTTGTGACGATTTCTGCTGAATATGTAGTTTCTAAGTGTCACTATTTCCCTGTAGCAAGTCCATTTATCAAGCAACCCCCCACCTAGTCGATACCTACCTATGCGTGACATAGTGGACAATAGCGTCTATGTTTGAGTTCATAAATATATTTATTCATCATATAAAATTAGAATAACGTCATAGCAACGAGATAAACCCAACAATAGCCTGATCGTATGCCAGAAAATCCGTGAAAAGCCCTGCTCACTCAAATGCAAAATAAACTGTGAAAGTACTATCTCATTCTACCATGTATTCTACTAGCAATATATGCTACTAAATATGAAATAAATATACAATCCTACCATTGGGTTTACACATCGAGATGTTCCTTTCAAAATTCAGTTGTCATTTATTGTCTGGTACAATCGGTTTGAGAAATATACAACACTTTATACCGCTATTACACTATCTGAAACGTCACGTAATACCCCCCATGCCCTGCAAGCCTTTCTCATGCATTACAGTTCATTCTGGTTTAATTGTCGGCTTTTTTATGCAATAGAGTACATTATAACCTTCGCAACGGTATATGCCGAGTCTTTTTGGGTGCTTTGAGCAATTTACTACAGCCCAGCGTAACGGCAGTTTTAGTTTTAACTGTCTAGTATTACGCAAGCTCTATAGAATCCGCATTATGGAGGGGAGTTTCCCTTTTGCGATATGTAAGTATTTTTGCATCTAAAATACCGTTGGTCTCGCTGGCTCCATATGTACATTCGTGTTTCCACTCGAGCACTGTCTTTCCAATATGTTTGATAGCCCTATTGTTATTTTCGCATTTTGAGTGCATTTCACATACTGTAGTGCAATCGTTAAATGTATTTTTGATGTAGGCTACCGATATTCATTGAAGATAGAACATTTGGCAGCATTTTGCAGATGGTGAAATACTATTTTATGTTCATGTTATCATACATAATATAGGCTATGGCATATACTTGTCTCTTAGGGCATGACAAATGCTCATTCCAATTTACTGTGCGCTGATATGTGGTAGATTAAGGTAAAAAATTCCTTGGAGTCATTATGAATAGGAAAATTTAAAAGATTAAAAGAATACAGAAAAATGCAATCCCAGGACAAAAGTATACATACTGTAGAGTACAGGGACAAGTGATGTTTTATTGGGGTACAAGAGTGAATGATTAGGCAACATATTTAGATGTATGTAACACTGTGATATCAATGTTTTTTATCTTAAGCCATCAGAAGGAGCAAATGTATTTGTTTTGTAATGGACAAAACAAATTTATTCATTTTATGACATGTTTTGCATAGGGGTTTTGGACCCATAGATATCTACACCCCTATACTGATGAAAATATAGTAATTCCCACTTGAAAATTATGCAAAAGTGAGTTTTATGAGCCAAAACTGTTGATTTGTAGTTAAATATATCATAACCATTTTTTTATTTAGAGCAGTGCACAATTTAGCCATTTGGATAGATTTGGAGACACTAATGGACAACAGGGTACACTGCTATATTTTGCATCATAGATCTTTAGTATATCATTCTCAGATTTTGCAAAACTTTTCGACATGGAGTTTATGATCCAGAAAATGTATATATATTACCGATTTCACTTAAGTAGCTCTCAGCAAAATAAAAATAAAAAGATTTTTTAAATTTTTTTTCCAAAGTTTCTTTGCATTTGTGGCACTTTATTTTGACTTAAATTATGAAAATAAACAAATATAAGTTTGTATTGTAAATGGTACACCTGTCTTGTTTCATTTAAGCCATTTACCAAGTTTATGTGATGCTCACACCTGGAGTTATAAAGCCTTAAACAGAGAACCCCCTAAATAGGTGAAATTTGCCATCTGCGCCAAGGGGTTAACTACAGTTTACCTGTTGCATTTTCTTTTCTTTGTATTCGGTATATTTCAGTGACAAGCTGAAAGCGTTGTCTTGGCATGTAAAAAATAAGAATGTATTATTCAAAGTTAAGGATGGCCATAGAGTTAGACTGAATATGAATTTCTAAGCCTTACTTAGAAGGCAAACTGCTCACGGCAAAACACCGTAAGAGAAGTGAGTAGGCATTTACTTTCTTAATATCACCCATATCCTTCATATGTACTTTTAAGGGAATGGAAGCCATTCTTTTGCAGGGAAGAAAACTCACTAACTTATTGTAATCCAGTACTGTAAATTGTAGTATTGCAGAAAAACATAAATATTGTTGCCTCATGGGGGAGGGAGCTTGTAGTGAACTTATAAATTTCATTGTAATATCTTAAATGGTGAACTTGTGTATGTTCCATTATTGAGTGTTTAATGAATTTTAAATGTTTATAGAGAGAGCTTAGTAAATTGTCTAACCTCAATAACTTTGTATTAGTACTATAATGATTCAGCAGCGATGTGTGAATACAAATGCTTCTGAAATGATAGTTTTTTGTCGTTAAAATTGGAATCAAGTCATTTCCGTGGAAGAAATGGCTAATATTATCATCATAATGCTCTTTGAAGCATGTCAGGGAACCCTGATATTGCAGCCTCTGAAAAGAGAATTAACAAACTGCCAGAGATATGAAGGAGAGGGAAAGTAGGCTGGAATGCACACTCACAAAGATCCAGTCCAATCCAGGAGATAGACACTAATGCACAGATCTTTATCCAGTTAACTTTTTTCACAAGAAAGGCAAATTCCCATGACCTAATCAATACATACATTGATCCAATGAGGGAAATTGAAGTTACAGGTGGAATTAAATACAGACACCTTCACATCTCTTACAACTGAAATCAAAGAGAGTAAAAAATAAAATATAGTGAAAGAAACTTGACTTCAGGTAGAGGAAGGTGGATCACACCTGATTTCACTCAGCACATAATGCACACTGGTTTAAATGCTGTTTCTGGTTTCAGCAGTCATTGACACAGTTGATTCAGAAAATGACAGCTCTGTTTTCAAAACCTATTTCTTATTTGTTCATCCAGTATTTTGGCCTATATATCCAAGTGTCGATTATTTAGGCCTATATATGTCCACATAATTGAAAATATATATGAACTTCAGTTTGTCTTTTCTCATCTACAGTGCCCTCCACAATTATTTGCACCCCTGGTAAAGATGAGTATAAAGGGTTATAAAAAATTCACTGTTTGGTAAAAATCCAACCTTTAATTGAAGTAAATGTATTCTGAGAAAGAAATAATTATTTTTAACAAAACCACGTGTGCCACAATTATTGCCACCCCTGCATTTAATATTTTGTACAACCTCCCTTTGCCAATAAAACAGCACTGAGTCTTCTCCCGTAACATGTAATAAGGTTGGAGAATACAGAGCAAGGAATCTGAGACCATTCCTCTTTACATAATCTCTCCAGATCATCCAGAGTCCTAGGCTCTCTCTTGTGCACTCTCCTCTTCAGCTCAGCCCATAGGTTTTCAATGGGCTTTAGGTCAGGGGACTGAGATGGCCATGGCAGAAGCTTGATTTTGTGTTCAGTTAACCATTTTTGTTTTGATTTGGACGTATGTTTTGCATCATTGTCCTGCTGGAAGATTCAATGACGACCAAGCTTTAGTTTCCTGGCAGAGGCAGCCAGATTCAGATTTAAAATTTCCTGGTATTTCATAGTTCATGATGTCATGTACCCTAACAAGGTTCCCAGGACCTTTGGAGGAAAACCAGCCCCACAACATCACAGAACCTCTACCATACTTAACAGTGGGGATCAGGTTATTTTCGGTATAGCCATCCTTCTTTTTACGCCAAACCCACCCTGAGTGTCGGTTGCCGAAAATTCAATTCAATTTTCATTTAATCTGACCATAGAACACGGTTCCAGTCAAAGTTCCAGTAACGTTTAGCAACTTCAGGCGCTTATGTTTGTGGTGAAATGACAGGAAAGGCTTTTTTCTGGCATGCCTTCCAAATAATTCGTTGGCATGGAGGTGACATCTAATGGTAGTTTTGGAGACTTGATGACCCCAAGATGCTGCTTTCCTCTGTAATTCTCCAACAGTGATCTTTGGGGATTTTTTTGCCTCTTACCATCCTCCTCACTGTGCGTGGGGGCAAAATAAACTTGGGTCCTCTTCCAGGCAAGTCTAACAGTTCCAGTTGCTTTGAACTTTTTAGTATTACCCGGTAGATATGGGCACTGTCAGGTGAGTTGCTATTTTTTTATAGCCATTCCCTGACTTATGAACTCAACACACTTTTCCCCTCATTTGTGTGTGTTGTCTTATCTTTCCCATGTTGATGTATGAATATGGGGGTGCGTCCCAATATTCTACACTCCCCACCTCCACTCCCCCACTACCACTCCTCTCCTACCCCGAAATATGCAAAACTACCTGAATGTTTTCAGTACAAGTATTTACATGTACAATATACAATGTACCTGACATTGCGGTTTGCATCGAGACATTAATTAATATGTAACCATTTATACGTAATTGAGATGTAATCAGCGACATTAGATTAAAACACAAAGATCCGTTTCCGGGGCATGGAGTAGAGGAGTGGTAGTGGAGGAAGAAAGGTGGCATTTTTCGACTATTGGGATGCACCCAGGGAATATGGCCTCTGTGTCACCTCATATTTATACCCCAGTGAAACAGCAAGTCATGGATTACTGCTTGAAAGTTCCTAAACACTCTGATCAACCTTAAAAAGTAAAATATAAATGGAAAAAATACTTCAGTTATATTTTGTTCATAAGAATTTCTAGGGGTGCCAACAATTGTGGCACATGTGGTTTTGTTAAAAATTATTATTTCTTGATGAGGGAATTTTTCTCCCCAGAATAAATTTACTTCACTTAAAGGTTGGATTTTTCTAATTTTTTCAGTGTGAGATTAAGCTAATTCACCAAAAGGTGAATTTTGTATAACCCTTTTTACTCATCTTTACCAGGGGTGCCAATAATTGTGCAGAGCACTGTTTGTATTTTCTTATATTTTCAATATATTAGATAGAGGTGATATATCTCAATATATTACCATTAGTTTTGGAAAGAAATGATAATTTCAAAAATAATTAAAAAGGAACAGGAACAGAAATACAAATTGTAGGAAGGGACCCACCACAGTTTCAAGGGCCGTGTAAAGAAAGCTTTCACAAATAACCATCACTGCTCTGCCTATTCAACTGAAAAATTAAGCTTTAAACAATAAGGAACACTGAATAAAATGATAAAAACCTATCCTGCGAACATAATGGAAATGTAGAGCAGACACCTTGGCAACAGCAACCATCTTTTCAATTACATCCTCAAAGGATGTGCTGGCTTATTGAAAAACATACTTCCTTCCTATGTTGTCACACAATTAATGTTATACTCTTGCCAGAGAACAAGCTACTGCATTTCTACCATCCTAGGTGGCGGAGCGAACGTGGCCATTGCAACTTGTTTCTCTTCTTTGTAGTCGACCAGTGCCGGCACTACATTCGTAGGTAACGTAAAGTATCGCTCCGCCACCGTACTTCCATCGAGAATATAGGTCAGCACAAAGTAAAGGATTCAACGATAGTTTGACTTCAAAAATGATGGTATAAACACTCAAAATAACCCCGATAGAGTCGTCGTATTTTATTTGCTTTGGGTGCACTGTGGAGTTTTTAAGTGCGTTTGGTAGTGGATGCTAACAGTTACCTTAGAGTTGCGCTAGAATTAGCAACGTGTGTATGTCCAAAAGAAGGGACAGCATGGAATTAGCTGAAAATGGTTTCCATTAATCAACTACATCATGGGTAAGTCGTAATTGAGACATTATGTCCAAAATTCCGAACTATCCCTTTAAGGTATCTAGTCAGATGGTATCTTGTTTATTTGAAGGAATACTGTCTGATTTAATCCTCGCTGAAAAACTGATTCCAGTAACTCCTGGAAGGAAGCTGTGGTGGCTGATTTGAAGAGATTAAAAGAAAAGGTTCAAAGGGAATAATTACTTGTAAATTTCATTGCTTTGAAAAGAACAATATTATTCATTTTTGACAGATTTTATTTGATTTTGTTTCATTTCATTAATACACATTTTTGCAGTCCCTTGGAGCCCATGCCTCCACCAAAGCTTGTGGCAAAGTGGATAATTAGATTTGAAATTATACTTCGAATTATAATGGCAGACTTTCTCAGAAAACAGAGATCAGCATCAGTAGCAGAATCTAATGTATATGTATTCCCATACTTCTTTTTCTCTGGAAAATATTTGTGCTCATATGTTAATGAATTATAGTGACCATGGTTTTTTCTTTATTATAAATATAAATCACAGAATTGATTCTGATTAGTCTTCCACCCCATGAAAATGAGGCAGAAGCTCAACGATTCTTATATTTGCATACATATTTATTCAAGTAGTGTTGACCTTGCCCTGTTTCATATTTGTAAGAGCAGTATGTTTTTGTCCCATACTGAGAAGTGACCCACAAAACCCTGTAGTTTATTGTTCTACCATATCTTTGGGGAACATTTTCAAAAACCGTATATATCATAAAAACATGGGCTTACAGTGAAGCCACATTCCTCTGTTTGCTGGGGGATACAGAATTATCGAGCTTTAAGGTTCACCGGGGCTTTTCAAACACAGATTCTGAAGCAATACAAAAGTGAAAACCTCAGTTTTTGCCTACCTCTTTTCTTAGCATTTTTCTTCTTGTCATTTTGAAAGAAAATCCAGCACGCCTGGGAATATGCTTGAGGCACACAAACAATAATAAAAATCTGGGCAATTGAACTGTTTTTCTTTTATTTTTTTCCTGGTTTGTAAGCAAGGAGACATACTCTTGCTAACTTGAGACAACAACTTTTCAAAAGCTATTTTTTTTATATTGGGGAACGGTCATGTTAATTGGTAGCAATCATAGAAAGAACTGTTCTGAGAGAAATCCACCACCATATACTGTGTTTATAGCCTCACATTATGCATTCGAAAACCAGCGATTCGGCCCGAATTTTGCTTTCAAAACAAAGACTTATGATCATAGAACCAATTGAAGAGATAGGTAAGTTCACATTGCGAACCAATCAACTTTATTTCAAGTTAACTAAGTGTCATTAATGCTAAGAAATATATATTTTTTATCCTTACACTATCAGCCCCTTTGATTACAAATTACTTTTTAAAAAATTTTTTTACGTGACTTCATACCATAGTGTGTTTATGAAAGGCGATCGATTGAAAATCCACAGCGTAGCTGCAAACTAGCTGAGTAAAAGAAGTCAGCAAATAGCTAACTAGTTTCTCATGAATGGTGTATATTAGCTTTGCTCACAATCCTTACACCAAAGGTATGTCTTTGTATTTAACATTTGTTAAGTCGGCTGGCACTGTTTACACAACTCTATCTAATGTTATATTTAGAAAATGTTAGCTGCTAATCTATAGCTTCTGAACAGACTCTGAGTCGTAATTCCCAGTGCTTTGGGTTTCTCCAAAGCAGCTAACAAATTGACTTTATTTTTTTCATATTTTCTCATTGGTTGAGTGAGTAAAATGGCTAGAGGAATAAACAGATAAGCATATGAAATTATTACGTTTACATGCACACTAATACTCTGATCTGAACCCGGTTATGGCAATACTCTGGTTACTGAAATGGTCATGTAAACACCTTTTTATAATGTAAGGTCATAATTTATAATGGGGGGAGTTGGGTTTGGAGGGCCAGATGCAACAGAGAGAAGTCAAAAAGTATTTCCGATAATCGGAAACACCACTAGAGCAAAACGTATTCGCGAACAGAGAGAAAAGGATAACAAACAATTGAGCAAAAGACTCCCGGCCGAGAGCCAAACGAAAAACAACCCTAAAAACAGGGCGAGGCTCAACACTTCGAGCAGAATATCGATAAACAGAAATTACCTTCGGAGTCTCAGTAGAAAAGAGACTAAACGAAGGGAGAAAAACAGAAATGAAAATAGCATCTCCGCGGTAGCCTACTGGAAAGAAATAAGCTCGTAGATACGAGTGCAGACAAAGAAAATGCCTCTCCTCCTCAAATGAGGGTTTAGTAAAAAGAGAGGTGAAAAGAAACCAAGAAAATAATTCCTCCAGCTCGCAAACCCAGTGAGTAACAAATAAAGAGGAAGTAGGAAGAAGCATAAAATATAGGAATGCCTCTTAAAGAACAGAAAAAGAGGAAGACTGGAAAACAGAGTAGTGAAAGGGAAATGAAAAGATCAAAAGATCAAACCCTAACTCTAACCGGACTTGTCCTGCTTTGCTTAATAGTAACAGCAAGGAAATCGGAAACCCAGAGCTATATATAGCCGGCAGGAAACCTCAAACAGGTGCGAAGGATAATTGCAGTGCGAGATGAAAATACCGGAACGGAAGACGGAAAATCCGATAGAGTGCACGACGCCGCTAAAAGAAAGAACGACCGCCGAAATAAAACGAGGCTGCCGAAAACCATGACATAATTTTAATTGAAAAAAGCAAAATCGTATTTTTCGAAACCCGATTTACACCCCTGGTTTTTTGCCCAAACTTTCGATTTTTTGAGGCATGTAAACACCTTTGGTTTCTTTCGGCTTTTTAAAACTACGCATGTCAGGCAGAAGAAGCGGTGTAACGTTCCACCCGTCAACATTTGCTATGCCTGAAGTTCCTTCGACATCTCACTTTCAGAATTTTATTATTAAATTAGCATTTCACCCGTGAAAATATATTGTTCAGTGTTACGTGCTTGTGTTTGTACTAGCCAGCTGGCTAGCACATTAAATAACTGAAATTATCGGGAAATTGGCCAGCTTTAGAGATTGGTAAAGCTAGCTAGTACAGTAATATAAATCAACCACTACTAGCAATTAGCTATACATAACTAGCTATAATAATTACTAGCTAGCTATAATAATAATAGCCTACTTACATTACTTTTTGACGGGCGGATCATTTTTGTCCTTACAATGGGAAGCAGTTAGTAGCTACCTTTTCCACAGAGCTGATTATGGAGAGAATGATGTAAACGCAGCTTTTGGAGAAATCACATTTCCTATGTCCATGTGAACGAGATAAGTTAAATACTGGCGTAAGCTGATATCTTCCAGTAATCGGATATTGCTGTGCATGTAAACGTACCGAATTGTCAGGTAGCCTACGTTTACATGCACAGCAATATCCGATTACTGGAAGCTATCAGCTTAGGCTACGCCAGTATTTAACTTATCGCGTTCACATGGACATAAGAAATGTGATTACTCTAAAAGCCGCGTTTACATGATTCTTCCCATAATCGGCTCGGTGGAAAACATAGCTACTAACTGCTTCCTCTTGTTAGGACAAAAATGATCCGCCCGTCAAATATCTACGTAAGCATTATTATTATATAGCTAGTAATTATTATAGCGAGTTATTTATAGCTAATTGCTGTAGTGGTTGATTTATACTGTATTATTGTACTAGCTAGCTTTACCGATCTCTAAATCTGGCCAATTTCCCGATAATTTCAGTTATTTAATGTGCTAGCCAGCTAGCTAGTACAAACACAAGCACGTAACACTGAACAATATATTTTCACCAGTGAAATTCATCCATTTAATAATGTAAAATTCTGGAAGTGAGATCCCGAAGGAACCCCAGGCATAGCTAATGTTGACGGGTGGAACAATTTTGACGTTACACCGCCTCATCTGTCTGACATAGACAGTAGTTTTGAAAAGCCGAAAGAAACCAGAGAAAGGTGTTTACATGGACCAAAAAATCTAAAGTTTGGCCAATAAATCAGGGGTGTAAATCGGGTTTTGAAAACACGGATTATGACCTTACATTATCGGATAAAGGTGTTTACATGACCATTTCAGTAACCAGAGTATTACCATAACCGGGTCCAGATCGGAGTATTAGTGTGCATGTAAACGTACCTGTTACTTGTGATAGCTACTGCTGGTAAAATGTATTTACTAAAGTAGCCGAAAAATCGTTCTGGATTGTTGCAGCCAAATTTACTACTGTCTTTGATATTTGAGTCATTGTATCATAGACAATGTGTTTTCTTTATGAAAGTGACTGAAATATTGTTTCAAATAAAAGATGCTTCATAAAAGTGTCCTCTTAGGAAGTGAGTTTATTTTCAAAACATGGTAAAGCTGAAATGGAACTCCAGCTTCTGTTAAATTATCTCTATTCTGTGTCCATTAAGTGCCACAGCTTGTAGCCAGTTTTACAGTGTATCAATGCCTTTATCATGGTGAGTTTCAGAAGTCTGGTTTTTATATCACTACACAAATAGAGCACTCAAGTGAGTACGTCAGTCGTGGGCGGAGTCTGGTTTCGGAAGTAAATTCCCTATGGAAGATAGAATGGGCTTCGGAGACTATCGACTATTTCTTGAAATCTGATTAATAGAATAAGCCGAAACGTTCCTGGATTAACCTGTGTCGTACAAGGATATATTCCATAAAAATCAATAAAGTTGATAAGGTAAAACATTAAATATATTTTCTTTGTACTGTTTACAATTAAATAGGTAAAAGATAATTTACAAATCACTGCTTTCTGCTTTTATGTGCATTTTACATACTGTCCCAACTTTTTGGGAATTGGGGTTTGTACATCCATCTTTTATTCTAGTCTTTTTTACTCTAGATCCACCAATAAGTGTTTACTCTTTCCCTGTAAACCACATGACCATGCACATGCAGCCACTGCGTAAAAACAGCTTACATTGAAAGCTACTAGCTGACCTTGTTGCTAAGAGTTAGTTCACAAAACCTCCTAAAGTGCCAGGGAAACCTCCAAAACATCCCAAGAATCACAGAAACAATACTGAAAGTGATATGGAAAAAATATATGAAAAGCACTGGGATAGGAAATTGCTTTGGGCTTATCTGAGGAGTTTCCATGGGTCCAGTGTTGTGAGGAGCTCTTGCGTGACATGCCGAGACAATCCAGCCGTGGCAGACAAGCAGGTTCTCCTTGATCTTATACTGTAATAATTTTATCAATTATTACAATTTCACTTGCTGCCATGACCTTTATTATCTCATTTGATTTTCTAAAAGTCAGGCAAGCAAAATAATTATTCCGGCAAGTGAAAATGTAACAGCATTTGTCCTTTGGGCAAGTGCTTTTAGAGGTCGGGACATGGATTACCATGCAGTTAGTTTATACAAATTAAATAAACTGGGAAATTAAACATATTAAATAAACTGAGAGATTAAAATTATATACAGTTTCCAGCAAGGTTATAACAACAGATCTGACTAGAGTAGGCCCTCAATAATGCATGGCAAGTTAACCGAAAATAGCTCTTTCACCCTATTAGGACTAAGATCAATTTATCTGTGACATGTTTCATTACTTTTGCTAGTTTCAGTAACCAGTCAGTCTTCACAATGGTAGCACTGAAAGGCCCAAATAGATGTGGTTCTGCAGCTGACGGAGGTGATGAAATACATGACCAACAATCGGAGAACAACAGAGGGGAGAATTTGCACAACTGTGGATGGCATGTAACAGTGACAGGGCCAGTGTATCAGAGACAATGATTAATTGTGCCAGCAGGTAGGAACGGCCAGGACAGCATATGCTAACCAACAGAAACTGGTGTATACAAGGCAGAGAGAACAGTAAACGTTCACCTTGAATGAACAAGGTGAGTCAGCCAGCTATACAGTCAATAGCAACCTAACTCTCCTGGAGAAGCTTATTCCACTGGTGCAATCCCTTGACTGTCATTTTTATCAGTCAGTTACTAAGGTGTTGACAAATTAGTTATTTATGAATGTATTGGTTTTTGTATTGGTATTCTGTATAACAACATGTCTCTGTGATTTAGCCTATTATTTTCCAAATGGTATACACACTAACCACCAAACGGAAAGTAAAAACAAACATAACAAGAGAGTGAATATGAAGAGCTTGTTTTTCTCTGGACAGTGCCTGTGCGATGTCAATCTTGGGGTTGCCTTCCTCTTGCAGTGAAAGTAAAATGTGACTGTCAATCAATAAAACAAGCTAACCTGGGACTCGTTTCACACAAGTGTAGGGTGGTTTAAAGAAGTGTGTCCCTTATCCTGACTTCAGAAGGTGAACTGACTGTTTACCATGCTGGCAGGAAGTCAGCAAGGTCTGATACAGGAACAGTGCTATTGCCTACAGTTGCAACCATTCCACTGTGTCTGCTGGAATGCTCACAGAACTACTGCAGTTGAAACAGCATTATGTAACCTTTCCATATAAAATGTCTTCATTGACCGGAGGGGATTAGGATCGAGGGGGGGCATCCCATTGGTCTGACACTGGAATGATATTTCTTGAGGGAGAGCATAGGAGTCACACGCCAGATGTGTGAGAGTTGTTGAGAGCTGTTGTGTGTTCACATTTGTTGATTTATTTCAACAAATGTTGTTTTGGTTGACTTTTTTCTGTTGTGTGTTTCATAAATGTTGTGTTTTCTGTGTTGTAAATATGTCTTGTGAAATTATATTGCGGTTTCAGATTTGCTATTTACTTACTAAAAAGTAGCCTAGTACATAAGTTTATTTTAATATAAAATAAGTAGGCTAATTGATTTAAATAAATAATTTTAAAGTGCTTTATAAAACTAAATTGGTCCATTTTAAATATAATGTATAATATATAAAATATTTCCTGGAACTATATTTTAAAGGAAAGGTTTCACCATTTTTCAACCTGGACCTTATTGAACGGGTGTTTCCCATACTTTATAATCGTGCATAGCACAACATCACTGACAGTTTATTATCAAGAAATTTACGTTTTAACCGCAGCGTCTTTGTGGGTTTCAATGGGGTTCAATGGGGCAAATATTATAGGCCTTCAAAAACCACAATAAAGCTCCTTTTAGAAAACGGGATTCTCACAGTATACACGCGTTTGTGTATTTTATGTTTACTAAGAACCTGTTTTGAAAAACAGTAATATCACATTTGATTTTGTACTGCTGAGTGCTTTTGCTGCATCACATCCCAACCATTTCTTGAGGACTCAGATGTGCTCCAGCTGGTGACGTGCCATCGCGCAACCACCTGTCCACTATTCTCTTGAGATGGTAAGATGAAGAAACACAGGGCCAAGTTGCATTAAATAATTTAGGAAAGTTTGGATAGCATTGCTTTGGAATAGAGCTAGTTTATTTAGTGTGAGCTACGATAGGCAATATTGTTAGTTGTAACTTGGCCACATTTTGATATCAAGACTTTTAAAGGCAGGCCTAGTTTTTGCAAGTTGGAATTAAGGACTTATAGACAGCGCTATGTAGGCTACGCATGAGTAACTTGGCTTTTTTTTTTACGTCGTAGACGTTTTGATCTGATATCACTTATTTTTTATAGCTAACTAATGATGAATAATGCATGAAGATAAACACGGAGAGAGAAATGCATTCCAAAGAAATGCATGCAGACATTTGCATAACTATAACGCCCTCTACTTACAAGAATGAGAACAGTTATCCTAGTACAGACAGCACACAATTACATTAAAAGAGTTTGTAAATGAGCAGTATTTAATGTGTAATGAAATACAATGAACAGCACCACCTGAGCTATGGATCACGAAGACCCATGTAAATTAATGAACCAAGTCTACATGGAGACATGGATGCACAATGGGCTAGACGCAAACACATTCTAGCTGAAAGACATACAGCCTAAATAGCTAGTACAGCCTAAATACACTGCCTGGCCAAAAAAAAAGTCGCACACCAATATTTTGTTGGGCCGTCTTTAGCTTTGATTATGGCGCGCATTCGTCGTGGCATTGTTTTGACAACCTTATGCAACGTCACAACATTTATTTCCTTCCAGAGTTGGCCGAGATCTTGTATTGATGACGGGAGAGTCGAACCACTCCGTAAAGTTTTCTCCAGCACATCCCAAAGACTTTCAATGGGGTTAAGCTCAGGACTCTTGTGGCCAATTCATGTGTGAAAATGATTCCTCATGCTTCCTGAACCACTCTTTCACAATTTGAGCCCAATGAATCTTGGCATTGTCATCCTGGAATATGCCCATTGATGGGATAACCTGGTCATTCAGTACATTCAGGTACTCAACTGACTTAATTTTATTGCTGCATTATGCTGCTGGGCCTAGACCTGACCAATTGAAGCAACCCCAGATCATAACACTGCCTCCAGAGGCTTGTACAGTGGGCACTATGCATGACGGGTGCAATGGCGACATTTATTTTGGCCAGGCAGTGTAGTTTGCATCAGTAAAATATGGAAATACAGTTTTAAAATAGGGCTATTAGTATTCTATAGAAAATTAGATACATTTAATGTTAGGCTATTCAACACTGGATTGCCGGATGCGTAACTCCAACCTTCCATGTGTGGGCTACGAGCTAGCGAGCTAGCGAGCGAGTGAGTTCATTCGCAGAAATTCCTTTTTTTTCCGGTAGTGTAGAACTTTACCTGCGGGAAATGTTTTGGTACCGGACAGCTAGGTTTAGTTTAGTTTTCTGTAGTGCAATGAATGTAGGCTATAAGGCATGTTGATTCGCTCCGTAGTAGCCTAGCTTGTGACTAGAAGCAGACTGACGCTTCTCTGGCAAACAGTAAGGTTGGCTAACAAGCTTAATTGGACAATGCATATTTCCCAGGAATCTTAGCCAGAAAGAAAACAATAGATACTACTAAGAAAGTAGGCTACATACCAGAGATTATTCTTCTTCTTATTATTATTATTATAATTAAAAGAGTTTGTAGTAAGCTACATTATCTGCAGAGTAGCGTAGACTAGAGCCACATTCGGAGGCTATTGTTGTTTTTCTTTTTAAGTGACTAACCATGAATGAGATATGTTTTGGGAATTGGCAGTTTATAAATCTGATCTTTTGAAGGATTGCAGCTGAAATGAGGCTATCATCAATTCTTAATGTAGGCTATTATCATAAATTTTTAATTTTCCTAGTAGTTAATTTTATGGTGACATTGTGTTATGTGTGAAAAGAATAAAGTGAACAGAGCTGAAGTGAAGAAATTAATGAATAAAGAAATGTTGGCCGAGGCAAGGGTACGTTGAGGTTCGGTTCCACAGTCAGTCAGTCATGACCGCAAGAGCAGAGCTTAACACCTTCCCCAAACCAGACAAGAGCGAGTGTCAAGTGTCAGTGAAACATTGAACAGTTAATATTGGAAACCTCTTTTGCCTTTGCAATAAAAATACGTTAATGTGTTAATGTGAAAATAATAACAGTCTAATAAATGAAAAGTACTTAACAGGTGCACATTGTTTTTGTGGAAAACAAGCATGTGCCCTGCTGGGCTCGAACCCACAATCCTCTGTGTGAGAGACGGCACCTCTATCCATTAGGCCACAGTAACTTCTTGGAACGCAAGGAGGCATTAGCTGTATTAACATTAAAAACCATTAGTATGAAGCGTTTTTATTGGGCGATAAGCTTGATGAGCAGGTATACGGACCATACCCTCAAAGAATAATTCTCCCCATTGGATAACATCGCGACGGAGGCAGGCAGTTTGGCTGGAGAATGGGAAGAAGAAGAAGCGGAAGAGGAAGGAGAAAAACGGCAAAATAACCCAAGTTTGGGGCTTTATTGTGTGGATGTGTGAAGTTGTATCCGAATGCTGTGTGGTTACATAAGGTCAGAACATACAGAAGTTAATGTTTTTAAGGGCTCAGAGTCTATGGTCATTGTGGTTACTTCTGTAGGAAACCCTGAAAAGTGCCAAACTCTCGGTGCTGTTGCAGTTGATGGGTGGTTGATGGGTGGCAAATTTCCATCAGGTCACTGGCTGAAAACAACCACACTTTTGTGTGTAGAAAAGGGTACCACTCGATAAACATAGAAGTTGTAGGTGTATGTGATGCCAGCACAGCATAAGCCTTGGCACAAACACATGTGCACACTCACTCAGACTCACACACGCACAGTAAGAAAGGAAATGAGTCGCGCCTGTGTCAGTGGGTATAAACACAGAGCTAGCGCTTTCAGTCAGAGACATGTCCTTCATCTTCTCTGAGACTAAAGCATGACTGACAGGGCTCAATTCGGATCAGAACTTCAGTGAAGTATTGAGAGAGGCACTCCTGTCTCTAAAGCCACCCCCAGCTTCTTTACCAGAGAGCACACATAGAGATGAGCTGTAGGTACAGGCCCCCGCATAAGAATGTTTCATTAAGGGGGAAACAGAGAATCTGACAGGACCCCTAAAAAAAAAAGAAGAGATGCAGAGAGTAGCACACACTTTCTAACTAATGCAAACAGCTTTGTGGTCGCTGCTTCTGCAAGATTCCAGAGCTTAATAGACTGAAATGAAAACCGAAACATTCACTCTGGATGGAATGAGGCCTGTGTAATTGTGAGTACGTACATCCCCAGCAGTCCTACCTTTTGCTAGAGCGTGGGGTATTTCCATAGGGAAAAAATTAATTTCATTTTAATTCAGCAGTGGAAATAGGTCAGTGTGTAGATGCTCCTTTTTGGAACTTCTTCAGCTTCACAGCAGGGAATATAGCCATAGTTCCCCCAAGAACAATTTATACCTTATACCAGCAGGACAACAGGATCTCTATTGCAAACTGCTCAGAGGTGGGTTTTGTTACATTGTTTTATATTAAGGGCATATTTTCATATCTTGTAAAGTGCTTATTTTGCTGAGTGAATACATTAATTAAAAAACAATTATAAATAGAACTAGATTGTTGCATGATTGCTCTTTTCACTGTAAATTAATATGTATATTTGTGCATATTTGTGCATTATCGTGTGCACTACTGTATGATAAGGTGCAAAACAGATCTTCCCTACAGAAAGACAAAAGATACACATGGTGACCTGGCTGTAAGTATTGTAACTTGGCAAGCTAAACCATGGCTAAGTAGGATAAATCAGGTAAAGGTTTATTATTATTATTATTATTATTGCTGTTAGCAGTAGTGTTTATTGTATTATGTATGTATTGTTATTTTGCGCCATCATACTCTTGTCGTATAATAATAATAATAGTAATAATTAATTAATTTAAAAAATGTCATCCATGGGTTCCAACTTAAATGTCGTTAGAATATAGAAAATGGAAAGGCTGCTCATCTGGTTGGTAATTCTATCTAACGGAATAATGTTGTATTATCTGTCTGGCTAGCTCTGTTTTGCATTATACTTGCTGACTGTTATTTAGCTGTAGCCTATAAATCCTGTTATTTAACTGTATAAATCCTGTTATTTTATGGGATGAGTGTTAAATAATGAGTTACTGCTGTTATTCCACATGACTTTGACAGTTTTCATGTAAGGGATCATCTGGTTAAGATTGTGTTGTTGCATTAATGTAAAAACCTAACTTCCGTACATATACAAGCCCTCTACGGTATGACTAGTTTTGTTTGGGACACCAACGGCGAGTCTAAGATATCTTTTATCTGTTGGATACTGGAGGACCAACTAGTCCCAATATTTAACACAATTTCACATATTTATGCAACAATTAGAATTTTGAAATTTAGTTGAATGATAGATTTAAACTTCAGGACTGCATTTCTGGTATTAACTAAATTTTGATGTGAAAGTGACTGCAACGTTTCTCGCCTCTCCTGTGAACTGGTTGAGTGCGATTGTTTTTATTTGTAGGACAATTTCATGTGAAATAAAGTTTGAAATACCACATTCTCTTCATATAGTAAGATGAAAAACCACAGGTCCAAGCAGTGTTTCCGTTAGAAAAATTTGGTGCCGACCACCGTGACCGACAAGATTTCAGTTTGCCGGACAAATGGGAAAAATTTCGGTCAAATATTATCTGGTGTTTATTAGCCTATGTTTTAAAACAATTAATATGCAGGCTTTATAAAGAATGACATCATCAGGGGAATAGATTTATAATCATTTTTAATGAAAGGTGAGCTCGCAAATATAGTAGGCTATAGCGTGAATATAAATTAAGTCCCGTCAAATAAAATAACTCCCGTCAATAGACACGTGTTTAACATCATTAAAAAAAAGACGACAGGCTCTAGCCTATTGCGTTCTGCCAAAGAGGCCTAGGCGGAGCAAGAGGTCCAACTTCGGCGCTGGAACGTCCGCACTTGGAACTTATTAGACAACAGGCACTCATTGAATGACTGGCGGTCAAGGGGGTTTTTACAAAACCCAGTTCACTAAACGGGTCATTATCAGACAGACAAAATCAAAAGTCTCCCTTTCTTTTTAGATTATACTGTATATGCCTAGGTTGTCAGGACCCAGTACTACTACTTATACCCCGTTATGTTTTTGACTATCCAAAGAAAACCAACTTTAAATCCGGCTAGCGCCGGTCAGATGCACGCCACTCTAAAAATACATTAAACAACTTTAGTTGCTAAGCTACTGTTATTGGCTAACTTTTTATTTAGTGAATGGTTGTCATGTTTTGTAGGATAGACTATAGCCTAACAATTTAGGCTTGTTTTTATCTTTTTTTAAAAAGCAACATTTTATTACGAAGACATGACAGTAATTTGTATGGAGGATTATTCAGCCCAAAATGAAAATGAAAACGAAAATGAAATTGGAAAATGAAAATGGAGGATTATTCAGCCCAAAATTAAAATGAAAATTAAAAACTTTTAATTTTCATTTCCGTTTTCATTTTCAAATTGTATCTATGTAAATGAGGGGGTATGGTCCTCCTATCAATCAAAGCAAGCAGGGTGGGCCTCATACAGGTTTAGTGCAGTAACACTTAATGAACACTAGGGGGAGCATAGCATAGGGATGGGTAACAGTCTATGCTTGATACTATGCTCTCAGGGCACATAAGTTTTAATGGATGAAATAATGAAGAACCTGAGCAGTGTTATAAAGTATTCTTGTTTTATGAAAGAAACAGAGCTAGCTAGCCAGCGCTACGCTGTGTAGGCTATAGGTCAAACCTGCGAGGTGGAAAATCCAGGTTCAGAAAGTGAAAGTCCTCCCCAATCATTTGTTCCAATCACCTGGATTTGCTAATTATCACAATTCTTCAGCCAAGAGGTAGGAGCTGACTCGGCTAATTAGTGAAATTGTGAGTTCATGGGTGGAAGAAACATGGCAGGACTTTTACTTTCTGACCCCTGGAATTTCCACCTCTGCAAACCTGGTAGTAGCCTACGATAGGCTACATTGTGCCAGGTTAAACGTTGGATTGGATCAGTTGTGTTGGACTGCTGGAAATAAATGAAATCATCTCTTAAAATAAATGAAAAGACCGCAAATGAGTCACTGGATCGTTTAAACTTTTAACCTGGCTCCGGTGTTTAAGCGAACGGCATTGCTTCGAAGTGCAGAAGACAGCTATAGCATGGATACTAGCCAGGACCAGCCGGAGCAGTCAATCTCCATGACAGCGCTGGGTAAATTGCTGGAGGGTCATGCTGAGCAGATGCAAGCCCTGCGTGAGCAGTCTAGCCTCCAGACCCAGGCGCTGCTACAGCTGGCTGCTGCCGGGGATTCCAGGGGAAGGCAGAGCGTCTCGTCCCCGAAATTCCACATTCCGAAGATGACAGCAGACGATGACGCTCAGGCCTTCCTCGAGGCATTTGAGGTGGCAGCAGAGATGTGCAGGTGGCCACTGGAAGAGTGGTCAGTACGTCTCCTGCCCCTCTTATCAGGGGAGGCACAACAAGCGGTGCATAGCCTGCCGGCAGCCGTTAGGGCAGATTTTAGGAATCTCAAGAAGGCGGTTCTCGACTGAATGGGATTCAGCCCGGAAGACCACCGACGTCGCTTCCAGGAAACCAACCTGACGGGAGAGGACCGGCCGTTCGCCTACGCCCAGCGGCTGACATGGCGAGGCGCTGGCTCTGGCCGGAAATTAGATCAGCAGTTAGAGTCGTGGAGCAGGTGGTCCTGGAGCGATTTATCGTGGGGTTGCCGGCGGATACAGCCAGCTGGGTCCAGTGCCATCGGCCCACCAACCTGGACGTCGCCGTCACCCTGGCGGAGGACCACCTGACACAACACCCTTTCACCCAGCAGCAGAAGCCGGAGCCGGTGCTCCGGAGAAAATTTCCCCCTCGTTCTATTCCCCTTCCCGTTTCCCGTCCCCAAAACCCCTCCTTCCCTTGTGTTAATCCCCTTGTTTTTTCTTCTCCTTCTCCCCACTCAGGCTCAGTGGCAGTGCAGTCCGGCCGACAGGGAGCTCCTCAGACCCCTGGACCGGGGTGTTGGCGGTGCGGACAGCCGGGCCACCTGCGCCATGATTGTCCGCTCATGGAGGTGGGGCAGGTGGTTCGTGTCGTCGGCCCGCCCACCTCCGCTCCCGATCCAGACGGGGCGTACTGCATTCCGGTAAGGGTGCAAGGGAGTGAACACCGGGCGCTGTTGGACTCAGGGGCGATGCAGACCATGATCCAACAGAGCCTGGTTCGACCGGAGGCTTTGGTACGGGCACGGTGGGTGGCTATTAGGTGTGTGCATAGGGATGTACACAAGTACCCTGTAGTACCAGTGGAAATTTGTGTCAAAGAAAAAAAGCATATACTAGAGGCTGCGGTTAGCTCCCACCTCTCGCACCCTCTGATTTTGGGCACAGATTGGGCGGGGTTTAAACAGGTAGCTGAGAAGCTGCTGGGGGTGCGATCACGACCGCTAGGGAGGTGTGTGCAGTTGACAGTAGTGACGCAGGTTCATCCAACACTGCCGGGGGGGGGGGGGGGGGGGGGGGGCGGCTCCGCGAGAGCCTCCGGTGGAGACTCCCCAGGTGCCGGTGCCCCACCCGGATTTCCCACTCGCGCAGTCTCGTGACGATACCCTACGCTTCGCCTTTGACCAGGTGATATATGTTGATGGTAAACTGATGTGCCCTGATGCTGCACGCTCTCACCCATATTTTGTAATTATTAAGGACATGACACTCAGACAGGTGAGGAGACGACTCAGTTGTTGGTACCTAAAAGCCGCCGGGAAATGATTTTCGAGGTGGCTCATTACAACCCTATGGCTGGTCATTTAGGGTATGAAAAAACACTAGACCGGATAATGGCCCGTTTCTATTGGCCGGGCATTTGGGCGGACGTACGTAGGTGGTGTGCGTCTTGTCCAGACTAGCTAGTGAATTCCAAAAGCGCCGTTGCGCCCTCTACCATTAATTGAGGTCCCTTTTGATAGAGTGGGCATGGACCTCATCGGACCATTTGACAGGAGCACTTTGTATTAGTTCTCGTGGATTATGCAACCCGGTATCCCGAAGCTGTGCCGTTACGCAATATCTCGGCCAAGAGTGTTGCGCAGGCATTGTTTCAGATAATCTCCCGCGTCGGAATCCCGAAAGAGATTCTGACGGATCAAGGCACTTCGTTTATGTCATGCACATTACACGATTTGTATGAATTATTGGGGGTTCAGTCCATTAAAACCAGCGTGTACCATTCGCAAATGGATGGGCTCATTGAGCGTTTTAATAGGACTTTGAAATCTATGATTCGAAAGTTCGTACACGATGACAGCCGAAATTGAGATAAGTGGTTAGTTCCTCTATTGTTCGCAGTGCGAGAGGTTCCCCAGGCCTCCACGGGATTTTCTCCTTTTGAATTGCTGTTCAGTAGGCAACCACGGGGTGTCTTGGATCTAGTTAAAGAAAGCTGGGAGGAGGGTCCAAGTCCCAGTAAAAATGAGATTCAATACGTTATGGACCTGCGAGCAAAACTCCATACACTGGGTAGATTGTCACGGGAGAATTTGCTCGAGGCTCAGGGACGTCAGCAGAGGCACTACAATAGAGGAACTAATCTACGGCAATTTTCACCGGGAGATAAAGACCTGGTATTGCTTCCGACTTCCAGCACAAAATTACTCGCCAAGTGGCAAGGACCCTTCGTGGTCATACGACAAGTGGGGGAAGTCGATTATGAGGTGGAGCGATCTGATAGAGAGGGGGCAAAACAGATTTATCACCTCAATCTACTAAAAGCATGGAAAGAGGTGGTACCGGTCTCCCTGTTCACAGTAGATCAGGAGAGAGATGAGCTGGGGCCAGAGGTACTAAATTCTACCAATCAAACCTCACCCCTTTCAGATAGCCATCTCTTACCGAATCAGAGAGCGGATCTTGCCTTGTTGCAAAAGCGGTTTGCTGATGTGTTTTCCCCTCTACCAGGTCGCACCAATCTCATAAACCACCACATTGAGACAATGCCGGGCGTGATGGTGCGTTCGCGGCCCTATAGACTGCCTGAGCATAAAAAGAAATTGGTTCAGGCAGAAATAAAGGCAATGCTGGAATTGGGGGTAATAGAGGAGTCTAACAGTGCATGGAATAGCCCCATCGTGCTAGTGGGTAAGCCCGATGGATCTATTCGGTTCTGTGTAGACTATCATAAGGTGAATGGAGTGTCACAGTTCGATGCCTATCCAATGCCTCGTGTCGACGAGCTCTTGGATCGGCTGGGCACAGCTCGGTTTTTTTCAACACTGGATTTAACCAAGGGCCACTGGCAGATTCCCTTGTCTCCAGAGTCCAAGGAAAAAACGGCTTTCTCCACTCCAGATGGGTTATACCAATTCCGGAAACATGCATTTGGGTTATTCGGGGCACCTGCCACATTTCAACGTCTGATGGACAGGGTGCTGCGTCCGCATGCTGCTTTCGCTGCAGCCTATCTGGATGACATCATCATCCACAGCACCAGCTGGGCTCAGCATGTGCGGCATGTGGTGGTGGTGCTCGAGTCCCTGAGACAGGCGGGGCTCACGGCTATCCCAAAGAAGTGTGCGATTGGCGGAGCGGAGGTACGGTATTTGGGGTACCACTTGGGAAGTGGACAGGTGCAGCCTTTCGTGGAAAAAACCGCAGCGATTGCGTCCTGTCTCCGACCCAAGACAAAAAAAGAGGTGAGGAGGTTTTTGGGACTGGCCGGCTACTACAAAAGATTTATTCCGGCTTTCTCAGAGCTGACCAGTCCCCTAACCAACTTGACTCGGAAAGGTGACTCAGATCCGGTCCAGTGGACGGAATTGTGCTAGCAGGCGTTTGAGCAGGTGAAGGAAGCTGGTAGCATGCTGGCTTACTTGCAGTGCTGTTTAAGTATAATTTAAACAGTTAAGTTAATATTGTTCAATTTGCCTGTGGATTAAAAAAGATGTTTTTAATGGCATTGTTTGGTCCTTTTATTAAAAATTTGGTTCAGGCACCATACCGTTTTAAAAGTATCGTTTTAGCAATTGTATTGCTAAAATATAAACGATAGCCTACCCATCCCTAGTATATTGTTTAATTTCGATCATATGTTGTTATTAGCAGATGTAGCCTATAGCTAAATGTCCAATGGGGAGAATTGTTGATTGTGTGACTGGAGCATTTGTGATGATGAATTTGGAAACAAAAGAAGGCGGAGGAGGTGTAACGATGCAAAAATAACCCAAGTTTGGGGCTTTATTGTGTTGACGCGTGACGTTGTATCTGAATTCAGTTTGTTTATATGAGGTCAGAAGGTACAGAAGTTATTGATTGAAAGGGCTGAAAATCTGTGGTTATTGTGCTTATTTCTGTAGGAAACCCTGAAAATTGTCAGCAAACTGATAACAAACTGTCATTTCTGTATATGGATGGGGCATGCCGCCATGCTGTAACTTGGCGGATGGCATACCTCATCATGTAAATTCTTTGGTACAGAAGTTTTGGGAAATATTTATTAAAATGTACTTACTGTATATTCACCTGAGAAATTTTACTTCGAGTCGAGTTTCAAAATACCATCGGTACCAAGTTTAATTTTGCCTTCAAAGGTCTGATATTCCCCATTCGCTTTCATGGAGTTCCAATGTTTTGCACTCAACATGCGCAGTACAGGCATACTTCCGGGGCTTCGCAGCTTAGGTAGCCTGAGGGCGTGCTTTCCCGTCTAGTCTGAATATGCATTTCTATGCTCCTGACAGTACCTCTTCCAAAAGGGATCCAGTGGAACCATTTAAATGTTGCTTGTAAATTAGACAGCTTCCAAAATTGTGGATCTATATAGGATCAATAGTCATATTTAATACACAATTGAATTTCATTCAAATTTATGAATGCAATTTGGTATGTCTCACAGAGGGCACAAACACCACAAAGTCGCACTTGTATCCAGGGAAAGCATTTGAGTCACTATGAAAATAAAACAACTATAATGCACTATGAGGCAACATCCGATGCTGCAGAACACCCTATATTCAGTGCAATACATACTGTCATTCAACCACTCAAAGGAGGAAATAAAACAAAGGATCCACTGTCCCAGACCACAAAATTTCAGAGATTAATGATGTTTAATTCCCTTTTTTATTAGGTAATATTTTGAAATAAAATGCCATTTGATATTGGACGCTCATAGCCTTTTGAAAACAGTAAAGTACATTTAAAAAAAGAGTAATTTACTGTCATATGTCAGTGCTAGCTCCAATTTTCACTTGCTTTTAACAATGCCAAACAGCTAAATGTGCAGTTGTAGAATGATATTAATTTGTACATTCAAACTAATTATGTTGCTTAATGTAGCAACATAGTGTTTTCTTTGTTGTTACTTTATTTCATAATTTTCATAGAAGCCCAACTATGTATAATAATACATTTGTCATTTGAATTGCACTGGGCGGCTCTAATATTTATGCAAACATAATAAATATTACAAACATCAATGTGGTCCATTTCAGAAAAAACACACATACACAAGTAAATGCATACCTGCCAACCTGTACTCATTTTCACCTCGAAGTGAAATGGTACACATTGTTACTCTAAAATACACAAAAAAGAAGAGGCCATTCATTGTGCACACTACAGTTTTGACTCAACTGATAAAAATTGTAGCAGAGCCAGTCCAGGAATGAAGCAGGGGTGATTGACACTTTCATAACATCACTACTTTCCCAGCCCTGGCAATGCTCTTATGCAAGATCTCTCACTCAGAGGAGAGGCAGATACATGGAAGGTTGTATACAATTTTTATTTATGCCAAAATGAAGTCAACAAACTTGTCAAATTTTTGATTTCACTTGTCACATTTTGAAATAATATTTTTAAATAAGAAAATGGTCATAACATTAAAATTTGGCAACAGTAAAATCAATACAAAACAGAAAAAATGATCAATGCCAATGTTTCAGAATTAGTCGACATGAAATGCAATGAACAGGCAATCAGGCACATCAGAATGTTTGCATCAAGATCGTAAGTATGGATGTACTTACCGTTAATGTACTGGACTAATGTAAAAGCTGGTCTTCAATCTTGATAAAAAACTTCATATTAACAGTGAAATGACAGATAATCGTACCTTACGTAGGAGGCTTTGCTTGCTCTAGAAATGTGGATTGCTTTGTAGTGTTATGAAAATACACCTAGCGGTTTGATTAGTTTTTATTTGAATACGTTTCTTTAAATTTAATTAAATTAAAATTTAATTTAATTTCCAAGTCAGTTTAATTGATATAATGCTAGTTTTTAATTTATTTTCATTTTGGAAATCCATGCCTAATAATTGCCTATGCAGTATTTTCAATTTGGTCAAATGAATGACAAGTGACTGGTATGTTTCACAGAGCTGTTTCATAAAGCAGTGAGTATCTTGGATGCAAGCATAGTGTACTGTAAAGAGGTCGTCATCTGGGAGGGTCAGGTTATAAAACCTCATTGGCTGATTAAAACAGCCATCTTGTTGCTAATCAGCCCTAATGCCTACATTAGGCACAGTAGCCCTCACTGTTTGGCTGTCAATAACTCCACTTCCCTACATAATTTAACTACACACTCACTAGTCAAACCCAGGCCCTAGAAGTCATGGAGTTTGTAGGCATTTGTTCTAGCCAAGCACTTATCCACCTGATTAAGCCAATGATTGTCTTAATTGAGCTTTTCTCTGCAGTCCTGAGTGTTAGTCAATAATGAAAGCTGCAAAGCCTGCTGGATTGTAACAAACTTGTAATCCTTTATGATATATGGTATCCTGTATTATTTGCATGATATTATTTCATGTCTGTAAAATACCTTGTGTAACAGTAATTGATTGACAGTGGCGTTCATTTATTTTGCCTCAGTTGTCAATCACCTGCTAAAACATAATAATTTACATGAGATGAGTATTTATGGATATACTGTAGCTTTATTTGGGGCATTCAATGCCCTGTATTTGCTGTGGTCACCAAATACGCCACTCTCAGGGCCATGTCCAATGATGCATCCAGTGAAAAGGTCCATCAAATGACTGCTCTGCCAATATACACCGGTGAAGTGCAGCTAAATTATAAACATATTATATAAACATAATTGATGTCTTGCTTAGTTAATAATCAGACATAATTATCTAGGAATGGTCAGCACGATCTATATTATTTTGAGGATGTGTTCTTGACTAGCCAATTCACGTACACACAGTAGGCGAGACTTGACACAGATCAAGTGCATTCTGCAAGCAGATGCAATGCCTCCGAGTATGAATATAAATGGTCTGGTGTGCCATCTGAACATTATAGTCTTGGACTCCAGTCAAGGCTGGGGAAAACTGCATACAGAGCAATGGGTAAAGTGTTCTCTGGGGACTGCAGTACATTTCTATAACCTCTACTCAGTTCCAAAAGACCAAAGGTTATCACTAGCTATGCTTCCATTAGAATATTGACTGAGGTTGATCCTGGAGTGGTAAAATAATCACAACACTCACTTACAGAGGCATTTCCAAAGTAATTTGTGGTGTCAGGAAATAGTTAAACCCCATTATATGGGTCAGCCCTTACATCTTGCAGATATGATTTGAGAGAACTATTTCTGAGAAAATCCATTTTAAACTGTAAATCCTGTTTCCATCCAATTATACTTTTAATTTTTTTGCTTTGTTCATATGTGCTGTTGGTGTGTCTAGCATAACAATGTTCAAAAATACAGTTAACCTGCAACTGCAATAGAATGTATATAATGGAATGTTTTCAGGCGTTAGTGCTGTAATTAACTAATTAAACTAATTAACTGCTGTAATTAAGTAACTGCTAATTAATTAAGGGTATATGCAAGATTAATACATCAGCCAGCGCAGGCACATGGTGTTTAGCCCCACTGTAACTTATGTATTGCAAGTATAAATAGAATAAATATTATGGGAAATGTTTTAAATTTTTTTTTATCTTAATACAGACATGCATGTGATGCATTAGAGACAGAGGTGTAAAATCCAGGTTCAGAAAGTGAATGTCCTCCCGAGTATTTTGTTCCAATCGCCTGGATTTGCTCATTAGCACAATTCGTCAGCCTGGAGCTAGAACTAATTAGTGAAATCAGCTGGCTGATGTCATGGGTGGAAGAAACACATGTCAGGACTTTTACTTTCTGACCCCTGGATTTTACACCTCTGATTAGATATGCATATTTTAGATCCCTGTTATTCAAATCACGATCCTCGAGGGCAGAGAACTGCTGGTTTTCCACCCTCCCTTTTCCTGGGAGTCAGGCGTGAAGACATTCTGGCCAATCAGTAGCACTAATTGTTCAGTTAATTACACGATGCAAATAAAACTAGGGCCGGAATTGCATTCGACGTCCAGATGTGAATATCCATGGTTCCGAAAAATTCGACCTCTGGTTCTCAAATCCGGTCCTGGGGGAACCCTGTGTATGCTGTTTTTTGTTCCAGCCGATCTCTTGATCAATTAAGGTTGTTGAACACCTGTGAAGTTCTCGTATTTTTTTCCTTAAACTTTTTAATACAATGCAGGTTTGGCTTGTTATGATTTGCTTTGACTTTTAATTCTTTGTTATCTACCAAATGGTTAGTTGTTGTGGCCATGTGTCTACATTTTCGCCTATTAGGAGACTACTGATTCACCTTTAATTTTATCAGTTCAAAAATGTTTTACCTCTCTTCATGTAATCATTTTAAATATAGCACAATGTGAATATGGGACTTTTATTATTCATGGCATGCTTCGCATAATGTGGCTTAAGAGCGTAATAAGCCCTGAAAACATGAGAGGTGTTATTAAGAAAAATGTACATCTTGATCAAGTTCGAGGATTGCAATTCGAATGAAAACCAGCATACAGAGAGTTTGTGAACCACTGCATTAGACTGTTAGAAAGTTTAATTTGCCTTTTTGTGCACAAGGTCTAAAAGCCCATCTAGCATTGCATCATACCAACCAATTTGGCAACTATTTTGTGCTAAGACAGATGGTTTGTACTTTTTTTTGCTAGTCTCGTCTCTCTCCCTGGTAATTTGGAGGCCTGTCTTGATGGGCTGCTGATGGCCTGATTGTTTCCACCTGCCTGTGGCCCTATAAGCTGTGTGCCTGCCTAAACAGAGGCTTGTTTTTTAATGAGTTGATGCTAGACCGTAGTGTGGCTTGTGTGCTAGTGGGTGTGTTCTGCCCGCTTTGTTTTAGCACCAATGGTGACTGAACCTCTTTATAGACCTTTACTTTCTTAAAAAAAAAAAAAAAAAAAAGTATATATATATACGTATATATATTTTTATTTTTTTTGAGCTTTGGGCAGAATAGTAGGCACACTGAAGACGTGTCACAAACACACTTATTGTAATTTGCATTAAATTGATTTACTGAATAACAAATATCAATAAATGCAGCCAGTTTTGTGTGCTAGAATATTTATTTGTGTCATAAAATTGTGTAGCATTTAAATATGTAGGCTAGATGACAGCCGGTACGGTGGAAAATGAGTATAAAGCATTTAAACCGAACATTCTCAACCTGTTTCCGTTTATTTTGTTTGCTCATGTCAATCAAACAATTAATTCCCTGAATAATCAACAATTATGTAGCATATAATGATTAACAAATGACAATGACAAAGCGATAACTAACGTGAGAGCAAAAAATCCCAACGTTTTCTCTGAGTTGCCACGTTAGCTTTGCGTTTCTCCTCATCACGTTAAAGAATGTAATTAATTTAAGACAGCACTCGATTTAGTCAAAACGATTTAGAAATTTGAAAGCATAGCCTACATTTAAAGAGGAAAACCTCTTAAATTGCTGGAACCAGCATTGAGCGCAAAGCATGCATTCAAGCTAGAAAAACCAAATATGTGCTGTTCATTGATCACTTGGCTAAACTGCAGAATCCTCGCATGACATAACTCATTTTGCATCAGCACAAATGTGGATATAGGAAAATGCTGTACAAGTTTATTTACCTATTCGTCTTGGTTATTGGCAAATTAAATTGTTTTATTGTTAGGCTAGGCTACCTGGCAAATTAGATATTAGAAAAATATTGAGAGACGAGTAGGCTAATAATCCGTTTAAAAGCAAGATTACAGAGAACCTGGTGCATCCCACAGTAGCCTACGCTACTCTGCTGCTGCATAAAGCATGAAATACAACTATGAAATACAAAATGGCAAACTACTACTGGATTAACCTATATATATTAGCCTATACACCGTCTTTTCCATTCTGTATGCGCTTTTCATTTATAATACAGCGATAAACATTAACGTGATTATCACTGAACAGAAAGTTTGATGTGAATTGTGGGTAATATGAGCTTGCCGAACCGAGTTCGAATCCTGGCTGGGGGCCTTTCTGTGTGGAGTTTGTTCTCCCCGTGTCTGCGTGGGTTTCCTCCGGGTACTCCGGTTTCCTCCCACAGTCCAAAGACATGCAGGTTAGGCTAGTTGGAGACTAAATTGGTATGAGTGTGTGAGTGAATGGTGTGTGTGCCCTGTGATGGATTGGCGGCCTGTCCAGGGTGTATTCCTGCCTCTCGCCCAATGCATGCTGGGGTAGGCTCCAGCACCCCCCCGTGACCCTGGCCAGGAATAATCGGGTTAGATAATGGATGGATGGATGAGCTTGCCGAGTCTTCTCTTTTGCAGACTCGTTCATTGAGAAAAGTTGAGGGTGGAGGGGCTATGTCACAAACTTCACTTGGCTTTCTAACGGATTGGACTCACACCTCAAATGGAGACCAAGGGTACATCCTGGGCTGCGTTCGGATCCAAAATTGATCCTTTCTTCTTGTCATTCCCTTCCCCTTGCTTCAAGGGGGAATCCCCAAAATGCCTGGATGAAATATGGCAGCCACACCAAGTGTGATTTGGATCCGGATGTTACATTTCCGAAATGTTGCGAGGGCAAGTTCGGAACCGCTTTTGTTTGTTTCTCGTTAATCCTCCCTTGCAGAGCACCTTTTAAGTTTGCTTGCTGCAAATTGCGTCACAAGATAGCTCCCTTGAGGGAAGGCAGCAAGGGAAGGGAGCGTGTGAAATTGGATTTGAATGCAGCCCCACGCAATTTGCTATGAATGCACAGTGCATGCAGACGGCCCTGCAGTAGTGTGCAGGATGCTAGGAATTATCTGCATGTGATAAAAGAATGCACTGCACATGCAATAGAGTACTCAAGTGAGTACGTCAGACGTGGGCGGAGTTTTGGAAGTAAATTCCCTAAGACAGATAGTCTCCGAAGTCCATTCTATTGTTTGTTTCTTGTCAATCCTCCCTTGCAGAGCACCTTTTAAGTTTGCTTGCTGCACATAGAAAATTGCGTCACAAGATAGCTCCCTCGAGGGAAGTGAGCAAGGGAAGGGAGTGTGTTTAATTGGATTTGAATCCAGCCCAGGTCTCAAAAGTGATTCTCCCAAGTGAAGTTTACAAGGGTGGAGCAAAAACTGGATTGGGACGCAGCCAAAGAAACCTTGCCTCTTGCAGAAACATGAGCTATTCAAAGTATTTAGTGTCACCCCCAGGAATACCAATACTTTGTGGCGTCACCACCACATTCCTATTAAGCCAATAGATTTGAAGATCAATACACATTGATGTTGGACATTTGTGGCAGACCCTTTTGAAAGAGTGTTGGCTTTATTTTTGCTTAACTGTTTTTGTTAACTTTTATGAACATCAGAATATATAATGACAAAAACGGCCCGCTTAGCCCACATAGGCTTATAGTTTCCCTAAGGTGTATAGTGTCCAGCACTGTGTAAAGACTGGATCTGAACTCCCTAATGGTCTCTGCCTCTGCTACATGATCTTGCAAACTGTTCCATGTATTGATAATTCAATTCAATTCAATTTTATTTGTATAGCGCTTTTTGCAGAGAATTGTCACAAAGATGCTGCACAAAGATGCTGCACAGGGAAGCAGAAGGAAAATTTAGAAAAAAACCAGGCCTTAGCCCCCAACCAGCAAAACGAGGTAAAAAACTCCCCGGTAGGGGAGAAAAGACACTCAACAGTGGTGAGAAAAAACTCCCCAGTGGGAAGAAATCTCAGAAGGAACCTGGCTAGAGAGGGGGTGCCCATCCTTCGCTGGCTGGCCCAGTTTAAACTAAAGGTGGACTGAATGGTAATAGTCAATTCAATAATCAATTCAAAGAGGCGGGGTGGTGCATCTGGGACTCCGGTTGCATCAAGTCGGGAGGATAAACCGAAGGAGGGACAGGACTGGAGCAGTCTGCAAACTCAGTGTGAGGGGCATGACTGGAGCAGTCTGCAAACTTAGGACGAGGGGGGACAGGCCGGCGTAATGTGCAGCTCAGGGTGAGAGAGGAAAAGAGAAGGTTAGCCCCCCCTCAACATCCTTAACTATAGGACTGACTAAAGAGGTACGTTTTTAGCCTACACTTAAAGACAGAAAGTGTGTCTGAAGCCCGAACATACATGAGAAGATTATTCCATAAGAAATGAGCTCTGTAAGAGAAGGCTCTGCCACCCATTGTAATTTTAGATATAGAATGAATTTTCAAATAGTCAGCACTTTGAGAGCGAAGTAATCTAGGAGGACAGTAAGGAATGAGTTAGTCACTAAGATATTCTGGGGCCAAACCATTTAAAGCTTTAAACGCTAGAAGTAAAATCTTGTAGTCAATTCTGAATTTGACAGGCAGCCAATGAAGTGATAAGTATGTCAAAATACTTGCTGATATCTGTGGAATTTACCCTTAACTAATTTACACCTGTGTAACCATGCTATGCTGAACTCAATGTTAATTCCTTTCATAAATTTAAAAGCCTCAAACAATATTGTTAAAATTTGTGAACTATTGTACAAGCTTGTGAAGCTACTCATTGGAAATAATAACCATGAGCATTTCAGGTGAACGTCTCCAGAGGCAGGGCTTCAGATCTAGAACAGCTAATTTTATACTTGGGCAAGTAAATTACTTTGCTGGTAAGGAAGAGTAGTACAGTATGTGGTTACATCCCAAAGTGGCCAGCTAACTTTTTATCTGCAAAAAAAACTCAAGCTTTCTTGTGAAGACTCCCCAAGAGGTGTGAAAAAGTAATTGTCAGCATGGTGTGTACCGGTTCATCCGGAACCCACCATCCAGGACCTAATAACACAACATAATGAGTTATTATAGAACGCGGAGATAATGTGCTAAGTTTTTAAGTCACAAAGGTAAAGGTCCTTCACCCTCACAAAATGTTTTTACAAAAAAAAACAAGTTAGTCACATTCAATTCCAATTCCTTTTTTCATATCAAATCATATCAAACTGATGCAGTTACATTCAACAATATGTTTCACAGAAACTATAGAAGCAGTTGGTACACCTGGTGTTCACACTTATAGAAAAAGCACACTGGTATAGAAAAAGTGTTTGTCTGTTTGTTTATTTTTACTGTAGCTTGGCACTCAGGCAGGGACATGCACAAATGGACCGGAGGTAAGGCTTGAGCCTCTGCCTCTTTTCCCTTTCAGTCACAAAGTGCCCTCTTGGTGATTTTACATTTTTTAAATATATTTATTTTAAAGTGTGACACAAAAATGTGTCTGCTATTTGTTGTTTTTGTATTGTCGAGGAGAGCATCCCTCCCCATTCCTAAATGGTTGCACCTTGAGTTGCGTCTCAGCTGATTGCCAGCCTTTGCAAATAAAATAATCACTGTGATTCTCGTTCTGGGCTATGATGACGATATGGGACCCGTCAACTACTCCCACACACTGGGGGAACTGTCGCTTCGTTTTGAAGCCATTGATGACTTCCAAACACAACAAGAATGTTCTTATGCCAAATAGGTGTGGAATAGTGTGATATCCAGCACCAGTAGTGAGCCACCACAACCCTAGCTTACCCCCTCATGCTTCCTATCTGAAATTGGCTGGCGAAAAGGAGTGCTTTGTCAGGAAAGGCGATGGAAAAACACTCGCACAAACATTCAGGTTTTCCCGGCTCATTCTAAAACTTTATGATCACTGGGAGGCCTCTAGGAGTGCACACAAACACAGTCTCCACCACTCCTGTCACAATACTCCCCAGTATTTTGTTCCTATCACCTGGATTTGCTTCATTGGCACAATTCTTCAGCCAGGAGGTAGAACTAAGTAGTATAATCAGCTGGCTGAGGTCATGGGTGGAAGAAACGTATGGCAGGGATTTTCTGACCCCTGGTCCCCTCTGCTCCTGGCTCCTGCTGTGCATCCAAAGCCTTCTCTCAACGGAGGTAGCGAAGACTGCTGCAGCAAATATCAAGGCACTGTATATGATAGCCCTTGTCCGCCATCTCAAAGGGTAATTCCACCAAAAAACCTTATTGAACAGATCAAGGCGCAACTAATTAAGTCTTGAGGCTGGCCAAAAAAAATCTTTTTCGTCAAATAAAAAGTTATTTTAATATAAAGTTGAAAATTTGGTAGAGGAATACATCATTTAGATGTATACCTCTACCACTTCCTCATTTTTGAAAGACTACAGTGTTTTCAAATGGGAGTGTAAATTACATAGCAAGTAGGCGGAGCCAGCGAGAGAAGAATTGCTGCCTGCATCTCACTGTTCTGAATACGGATGGGACACATCGGAGATCAAGCTAGCTATCATTGCTATTTTATTATAATGTCAGAAAATTACATTGATAGGCTATGTTATTTCCTAAAGATGTTTTGGCAAACTAAACCAATCAGGACTCGAGTGCTATCGGTTACAGAGTGGAGCTTTTCCCTGATTTCCTGTAGCCTACATCTTTGTCTGCTTTATTGAATCACCCGCTAAGGAACCATGTCAACTAACAACACAACAATGACATTTTAACTTTTAATTGTATATATTTAATATTGTCACGGTTTTGGCAGCCTTGTTTCTTTTCTGCGGTCATTCTCCCTTCTGGCAGCATGAGGGCGCTCTTGCCTCACCTTTCGGTAGTCCGCTCCGGGGTTTTGCGTTCGCTATTATTTTCCCACGCACCAGATTCAAGTTTTTGGCAGGCTATAAAAGGCTTGGTATTTCCTTCTTCCAGTGCTTCAGTGTTGTTTTGCTATCACAGCACTTGTAGCTGGTTAGGTATAGGTTTAGGCAGTGAATGGAGACCACTTTGCCCCATCGCCTTGCTTTGGGATAATGCGGGACTTGCCTTGTCTGCACATAGATTCTTAGGATCTGTTTTCGTGCCCCTTTGCTGTCCTCCTTCGCGTTTCCTTGCTAGTCTCTTGGAGACTGCTTTTCTTTACCGTTTATTTTGTTTTCCTCCTCTCTGTTGCTCTACTCCCTTTGGAGAGAGAGAGGTCTTTCTTTTGGCTATTCTGTATTTATTTTCTCTCGTCTTTATGAGCCTAGATCACCCAGGTTTCTGGGTTGTTTTACTTTCTACCTTCATCTCTCTATTTGTTGCTCCAGCTTTAGGAGTGAGAGATTATTTCCCTCTTCTCTTTTTGTTCCTTTTTATTTTATTCACACTCAAGCCTACGAGTGTACTTGCCCCTCGGTTTTGGGGTCACTATTATTTCTCCTCCGTTTTACTACCTCTATCTGTTCGCTCTCCTGAGAGTGTGAGGTACGTTCCCTCTCCCTGTCTTTATTTCTGTCCTCCCTCCTCATGGACGTTCGTGTTTGTGGTTGATTCTGTTTAGGAATTAACTTTTAGATACCCTCTCTGTCGAGCCGGATCCTCTGTTCAGGCTCCCCCTCACAAATATTCAGTATCGGCATGTTAGTCGGGGAGGTCGGGGTTGATTTTCTGACATGAAACCGGCGTAAGTAGCCTAGCTAAGAGTTACAGACTTCTGGTTAGGCTAGCTAATGTTTTCACGATACCAAACGTAGATAAATGATGGGCCGTATTTCCCCCGTTTTTCTGGAGACTGAATTAATGATGGTGGTATTTTCTCAGTATAACTGTTACATTAGTGGCTAACTTGCCAGTGAGTTATGTGGCCCCTCTCGTCTCTAAGAAACACTGCAGTGCAGACAGGCACTACACTAGCAGTAAAATGCCCAGCCGCTTGGCCTCCCCTTTTGTAACGTCATTCAGTGGGCGTGGCAACCTGTTGTGTGAACTGTAAGCTTCTTGGCTGTTGTAGTTAATTCTAAGGCAAGTACCTGGTACATGCACAGTAGTTTGGGGCTATATCTCTGCTCTCACTACAAGTAGAAAGTTGGCTGGGAGCTAATTTTAATCAGGAGAGCTTTTCTACAAACCAAACATCATTTTTATTACCCTTAAATATCATTTGTTGTCACATGTGAGTCTTGCCTTTGAAGCGCAAGACATTGATCAATATCGTCATAACTTCACAGGGCTCCATGTTGGCGTCTGTCTGTTGCCATGTCAACCTCTGTGCGAATATACATCATACATGCTTCATGGACATGTAAACACACAGGTCACAGATTGTGTAACGTAAACACTATAGACAAAAGATCAGATTTATACAAAACAATCTGATTCCGGCATCAAGACCCTGCAGTGTAAATGTAGCCTAAGGTTATTATTTAGTTTACTACCTGGTTTGCACTGCCTCCTGCCCAACGTACATACAGCAAATAAAATAATTTCATGTAATAGTATTGCTCCAAAAATATGTTTGAACATAGAATTTCTAGCAGGTCCTACACAGTATTTCAGTATTTTGAGCAATGCCATGCATTCGGTTTTCCTACATATTTTTTTCATTTATATCCGTAACTTGGCAGGGGGCATACCTGCCATGCAAACATTAGTAACAAGTAATAATTATAAAAATGATATGGGTATACCAAAAATCAATAAAGCTGAAGCTGAATTAGGTTATATAAACTTAAATAACCTAATTTGAGTACACACCACTTATACATGTTGAAGATTCTGGCAGCTTTAAAACTTATCTTAGACCTTATGTCACATGGAGGGAAGATTGGTTAGAAAGCACGTTCCACAGTAGAAAACATACAGTAAAGTTTTCAACAAATACGTACAGAATAGACACCACCAAAGTGTACCAAGTCTAAGAATGTTTCGTACTACTTTGGATCATGACATTCCCTCTTTACCGAACTTGGATAGATTGGAGTCAGAACTATAAACTCCTCAAAAAAAAGTTTGGAAATTTGTGTTTGGTCGATCATATCTCTGTTGTCACTGTATTATATCTTATATCATAGGGAAGCCTGCTCATTTCCCGTTACAATGATGTTCCATTTGTAAGGATCATGCATTTGTGGGATGAGCAGCACAGCTGATTATGTGGGTGGGGTCCCAAGTGAAATGTGACAAATTTCCCTGCCAATGTCAAACAGTGTATAATAATTTAATAATTTGTTAATAATACAGTGACAACAGAGATATGATCGACCAAACACAAATTTCCAAACTTTTTTGAGGAGTTTATATATTTAAAATTTTTTAAAAATTGCACAGCCTCGTTCACCAGAAAACTCCCAGGTAGCTCTTTAAGCAGCAGGGCATGGTGACATTAATCATTTGTCTTTTTGATTTATGCACTGAGTATTATTTTTTACTGCACTATTGGACTCATTCCAAATTAAAATTCTATACATGTCCTTTACTAACGTGATTTTGTTTCTCATAGCATTAATAATCTTGAAAAGTACAAATACCAAAGCAAAAAATGAGTTCAGTCACTCGTTCCCAGCCTTTTCTTATTCATTTTGATTTGGAGCATACGGGCATATCTTTGCAAATAACCTATGCAATATTAAAAGGCCATTTAGTTCCAGATTAGTGCAAATATGTGGAAAATCCCAGTCCCCCTTTCCCCAATTTTAATCATCTGAAGAAATTACTCTACTCACAGCTGAAATGGTTGGTTAAAGAGCAAAACCCTTTAATATAATTTAAAGTAATAAGTAAGTCTTGCTTCAGTCATTACAGCTCTTGAGCTTGAAACAAAATTTCCCTCAGGGTTTCCTTGTTGAAACAAATAAACAGTGATTATTAGTAGCACTCGCCTCCACACCATGCATCATAAAGCTCCCACTGGATGGAGACTGCACTCAGGCAAACTTGGTCCTACTTTTACACCTAAGAATAAACCATTTTTTGTTTAAAGAGTTTGCAGAGCATTTAAGGACAATACCATTTAAAAACAAAACATTCGTTGATAAATATGAGCCAGAACATCAATGTAAATTAGTCCCGTGAGAGGGTGTTCACCACAGCATGACTGGTCATCAACAAACACTAATCCTCACTCAACCTTACAATTTTAACTACCCTTTACTCTGCCTACAGAACTGCCTTCATAGTTCAGGATAGGAATTTCCCTGAAAGTGATGGACAAGGGATTTGAAAAACTTCAAATAACCACAACATATCACAGAGGGATCCACTACACACCCACCAAATATCTTTTCAAGAAAATGTCAATAGGTATATAAATATACATATCAAAGTCAGCTAATAAACTCAGTTTTGAAAGGACTAAGGTCAAAATCCACGCCCTCAACCCGAGTGCCATCGATGTCATCCAGCCTTAGATGTTTGAACCACAGAACTGTTCTTATACAGTTCAACTTCTGTGGTTTGAACCCGGCGAGGAATTAATGCAATCAATTGAAAGTAAAATACAGTGCTGCTGCTATCAGGAGATAAATATCACACGCAAGCTCGCAATCAAAGTTAAGTTAACTTAAACGCTATGCAGAGTATTGCAACCGTTTGATCTAACGTTAGTCTATTTAAATCAAGCTAAATTGCAAGGCGACGTTTCACCAAATGCACGTTCCACACAAATCATTACACAATGGTAGAAAATGACGTACATGGCAACTAAGTAGGCCTACTTCGGTGGATCATGGTTCTCGTAGTTATTTTTGTTACTGTAACCAGCCACTGAACAATATGACAAAACCCTTTCCAAAGCATGGTTTATTTGGCAAAATCTTAGCTATCTGTTCTTTTTGATATATTATCTGACGAATGAGCAGTGCACCACGCAAAAACGACGCGTGAGTGATTAGTTCGTTTACATGATGATGAGCTGTGCAAGGAGCAAGCTAATGTTACCAGCTAGCACCACAGAGGGATGGATAAAAAGGTGGGGAAAGAGATTGGCGAGGGGGTAAAATTGGTATAGGGATAAGGAGAGCAGGAAAAAATAAACACTTTAGCTAACTAACTATTCCAAATCCAAATGCTGATAATGCAGACAACTATTCTCAAGGGCAAACAAAACGAGTGTTTCGCTCAGACTCAAAGAGGATTTCTTCATGGGACAGGACAGTTTTATTCGCCTCAAACTATGGGAGGAGTTATGTAATGAGATCAAAGTATGTATTGGTTGAGGTTTCACGTCTACGTCACCATGGACCCATTTTCGACTCCACCCTTTTTTTCAGCATACAGGAATAAAGAGATATGGATAGAGTGAAATTTAACGAGATTGCAATGAAATTTATTCCTCGCCCTTTATTGGTGCTCAATACATACCTTAATAGCCATAAATAACGTGGTTATAAGCATATTATGGATTGTCCATCACTTTAAAAATAAGTAAATATGCTGGAACATGCTTTTTCTTTACTTTGTTACTAGGCCATGTTAACCATAGGTCAGGTCAGTGGCGTCGCCAGACCTATTTTAGTCTTTTTAAAAATCTTTATATTTTTTTTTTCATCTTGTGGAGTTAGTTAACTCCTGCACTGACCAGTCCATTGCCTTGATTGGATGGTAGGTGGGCACAGCAGTCAATATGCAACCTGCTGATTGGCTATTCAGCTCAGGCGTAAAAGTAGGGTCAAAATTCGTACTCGTAACTTGAGTGTTGTAAACTTGTAACTTCAGTGTTGCAACCTCGTAACGTCAATGTCACACGGGAAGGTAGGCAATTTGTGTGTCCGTTGAAGAAATGCTTGCACATGCACAAATTATTTTTACAGCTGCAAAACTTTTTTACACACATGCAAATTATATCTGTGAGTACAACACTTTTTTACACATGCACAAAATATTTTTACAGCTACAAAACTTTTTTACACAGGCACAAAATATTTTTACAGCTACAAAACTTTTTTACACAGGCACAACATATTTTTACAGCTACAAAACTTGTTTACACAAGCACAAAACTTTTTTACAGACGTGCAAATTATACCTGTACAAAACTTTTTTGCAAGTGCAAAATCTTATTGACCCTAATTTGATCCCATAAATGACAGGGAGAAGTTTACAGGAGAGTATCATTCTGAGGGAATGAAGACGTTACGGAGTGGTTCGACTCTCCCGTCGTCGATACAAGATCTCGGCCAAAAATGAATGCAACTCTGGACAGACATAAATGTTGTGACGTTGCATAAGGTTGTCGAAACAATGCCACGACGAATGCGCGCCATAATGAAGGCTATAGGCGGTCCAACTAAATATTAGCGCGTGCAATTTTTTTTTGGCCAGGCAGTGTATATATATATATATGAGGTTATGAGGTGTAGTAGGCAGAGACAGGCTGAGACAATGGGTGTAGTCACTCTTTAACCTCTTAATACCAAACGCCCCCTAGCGGTAACGCGGGCGTTACGGAAATTATTCAATTATACATTTCATTAATTTAATAATATATAATAAACTGCTCACCTCAATATTTTGATTAAATGTCCTTAAGATATATCTATTCCTTCTGGGAAAGTGGTTTTTAAGCCCAAAACGTCGGGATAAAACTTTGTAAATAACGTTGGAAACTCTGACCTAATTCTCAAACATGTATTGCAGCTTGATGTCACACCATAAACAATGTGCTGGTAAACTGTTCTGCTTAATTGTATTTCACAAAACTTTGGTTTGAAAAATCATTATACCTTTGGGCTTCAAGAAAAAATACTTTAAAACTTTCATACGGCTGTACATTATTTTTTTCCAATTTTAAACCGACTTGTGCTTTTTTGCACTTGATTACGACTCGTTCGGCTGTGTTCACTTTGGCGTTGTGAAACTCAGCCAGTTTCTGGAATACCAATCCCGTGGCTTAGTATATGTTAGCCAGAGTTGTTTTGAACTTGCTTGCAGAGATTTATGCAAAACCGTCGTCAATTGGGTGTATTTCTTTGACTGATAGCACAATAGGCCTATCTGAAGTGGGAAAAATTGTCTTCCACCTGCCTCCACTCCGAGTATTATTTGCTTTCCATTGGGTTTTAAAACTGTCTGTCAAATATTCCAGCCAATAGCCAAGACTCTTATCTTTCAAACAAGCCCTCATTCAACACAATAGCCATCGTAAATCAAGGAAATCCTGCCCTGCGTATAAGGAAGTGCCAGCCACGCGTAATTATCGCACCAAGATGGCGCAGTGTTTTTACCTTGTTGCGTAGCTCGCTACATTCCATTTAGCAAAGCACAATTAATTAGGTAAGGCCCGCAGTTACATTTTTTTACTTTAGAGTATTTTTGATACAGTTTTTGTGTAGTTATGTCGAGATTTTAAAGGCGTTTATCCGTGCACCAAGTGCTAGACGAACTGGATAAGCCAGAAGATGTTTTTGCCGAGGGAGACTCATCCTGTCTCAGTGACGCTGAATCCACTGATGACCGAGATGATGTTGCTGACATGTAAGTTGTTTTATCATACTAACAGTGTTATGCTATAAACGCATTGAATTTCGCCATGGTAGGTAACGTCGTTAGGGCTGGTGGTATTACCGATTTTTCGATATACCAGTGTGAATTCACGCAATGCCATGCGGGTTCGTAATTACATTGTCAACTGTATTTTATTGTTTTTCATACAATTAATATTACAAATTGCACATTCCAACGGTATGATAAATAATTTATGAAGTAAACTTAGGGTGTATTGTCTGTGTTGACAAACTCGCACATGTTACGTGGCGTTGCCAACAACACAGATGTTTGTGGAAACGGTAAGTTTGGTGTAAGCATCGAAGGAAATGTGCAATTTAGCAATGCGTGAATCCCTGTGTTTCTTCTGTGAAGCTAACTAACCTTATATACTTATGCATAAAATCGGTCCCTCTCAGCTAAATTAATATAGATAGTATTACCTTTACAGTGGCAAGCTAGCAAGCAAAATTACAGGTAACAAGCAGCTAGCTATCTATTTGTGTCTGAGATGAGCTACTAAATCGATTTTTTTGAGTGTGAAATGGCTTCTGGAAGTGTTTAGTAAAGTCATTGTTCCACATGAGTAAATTGTTCTGTATGCAGTACAGAAGGCTGTGCAGGTAAACAAAATGGCAATTTATACATGGTATGAGGGAGAGAACATGATAACATGAGGGAGTACTTGTTTATTATTATTATTGTTGATTGTTGTTGTATAAGGGGGACTAATGGGTATATCAACATGGTGGACAATTCCATGGACAGGGTTAGTGGGGTTTGTAATGATGCAGATTGCTCTCCTGAGGGAATGTGTAGTCTAAATGGCTTCTGTATGAATGGTTAAATAATCTCTCCTCACCCTCCACCCCCATGTTTTGATCCTTTGCCTGTTTTTGTTTTTAGTTCATTTTTTTTTAGCTTTTTGGACCCTGCCATTTTGTACTTTCTTTGTGTAAATATGGTAACTTCAGCAATTAGAGGGCAAGGATCTTTTTATTTGTTACAGCAGGGGTGTTTTTATTTTTTATCTAGGAAACTGGTGGACTTTTGATTTTTTATCCACTACACTTTTAGTAGTACACCTTAGTGCACTTGTATATAGTTGATATATGTTTGTCATGTATAAAGTTTTGCCTCCTAAAACCCAACCCCAACGTCCCTGTCATAGGAGGTGGCAACAGAATAAAGGACAGGACTGGCAAGCAGTAATGTGTAGGGAAGTTTCATACTATTCCCATTATTCATTTAAAAACCTGTTTGCACATTCCTGGACTCATTTCTGGCTAATGAGGCTCTGGTGAAATACACAAGATTCACTGTGCTGCTACATGGGTTTTGACAGCTTTTTGTGACCTCGGGTAGTTAGTTGTGTAATATGAAGAGCAACAAGAACACGTCTAAAAATGAACTTTTATTGCCAATATTGACAAATTATCTCATTTTTTTGTAAAAACCTAAAAAATAAATCATATTGAGACCTTTCTGGAACATTGCCATTTTTGGCACCATTTGGATAACGAAAAAGGTTCACCTGAAAAAAACCCTGTAAAATTTGAATGGTTTGAGATATTGACACCACATTGTTACCAGAGGTAGGCAGCATATTGATGAATCAGATAGAGGAGTCATTTCCTTGATTGCATTTGTAGCTCCCCAGGTAAAAATTCTTAAACTTGAATGTAGGTACCCGTTTTTTAGTTTTTTTATATTTTCTGTACATAAATTGTTGTAGTTAAGTATCAAAAACTGGATTTCTATGAGTTATCACTGCTTAGTCGTAATACTGCAGGTGTCTTCTTTAATAAAAGCCATGAAACATATTTGTACCATTTATAGTTTTTGAGATAACCACCTTTGTTTGTCACTAGTGAAAACAGGCGAAAATTGGCCTATTTTGCCCTCGGTAGGAAGAGGTTAAAGTCACATCTGAATCACAATTGTCTCAATGTGCTAATGCAGCCATTATGCAAATGAATCAACGCCCTCGTGGGAGGAGAGACAATGATTCACACTTATCTAGAAACTAAAGAAAACTAAGTTTACATTTATAATTACAACATAGACATTTGCAGTATAGCTATACCTATATGCTGAAAAAGTCATGGCAGGATGGAAACGTAGCATAACCCCTGGTGAAATAATTACAAATTTAAAATCACAAGGCAACTGGTGGCTATAGTGTTAAGAAAAAGGAAGTGAGTAAAATCGATTAATCCAATGTAAAAATTAGTTTCTTTAAAGATGGAATTTCAGTGTCCCTATAGTCGCTGCTTGCGTGGTCATACAGATATATCCTTGAACAGCTTCAGCAAGTCTAGCCTTGTCGAGAAATTGTCTGCGAGGGTGTAGCCTATTGGGCGACGGTGAAAGAGGCTGTGCAAAAATTACTAGTTCGGCTGGCCAGCCTACACACGAACGAAGCCCCAATGCAAGGCTTCATTTTTGTTACAAACTGGTTCAAATCCGCAAATTTTGATTTAGTTTGAAGTATATACTGGGGCCTTTACAGTCCTGGTGAACTCAATGTTAGATTAGTTGTGCACCTTTCCAGTGACTTGTGGAATCAAAAACAAGTCTGAATTTTATGTCGTTCTGTGAAAGTAAATTTGGCAAATGTGAAAATGGATAGTAGCAAGTTGTAAATACATTTGGCTTCATGCTGTGCAGTGCCCTGTGAATTAAAATGATGCTTGCGCTATAATTTAGTTGTAAAACCAAGTTGTTTACTTGTATTGGCATTCACAATATTTCCAACCTGGTCCAGCACTTCAGCCTCCTTTGCATTGCCCCTGCTTTTCCAGAGTATTTGGTTTATAAGAAGTAATGAGGCAAAACATTGCTTGTCCTGCATGGAAAATTTCATCAGAATCAATAACTGGTGTTGAATGAGCAGAAGAAAATACAGGCATAAGTCTGCCTGTCAGAATGAAACGGAAAATATCAATTAATTTTTAAATAGTCCATTTGTAGCAGTGCATTGGTGCCATTTTTTATTCATTCGGGGTGTGTATTTGAATTGTACTGATCTGAAGGAAACTCCTGAAGAAATATCCCTCATTACCCATGTGCCTCCCACCAAGCTAATTTTAATATTCTTATCTCATCCTGTTTTGCGGCTGCAATGTTTCCACAAAGGTCCCCAGAACCCGAGTGAATGTGGCTTCACTGTTTTTTTACTGTATGTATTTCCACACTTCTCAAAACAACAGTTTTTTTTATTATGTTCTTCTCTTGAAGCACCCCTGTGAGATTTCTCTTTTTATAATGTACATGATGATATTTCACCTATCTCTTGTTTATTTGCTGTTACACACAGTGTACTACAAGCACCATTCTGTCTTATGCAAAGTGTTTGATGTTTGATTATCTTCACCTGAATAACAATGGCACATAGGTGAGGATTCTGGCTGTGCTATCCACTGCACCACCGTGCTGCTTACTATATCTCGACAAAAAAACATTTATTTTCAACGTACAAAAATGCCAAGTTATCACACATACAAAGCACTGTCTCTAAATTGTTAAATAAAAGTGGCAAAATCTAGGCCTGCCATTAAAAATATTATCAAAATTAGGCCAAATTACAACAAACAATATTGGCTATCTTAGTTCACACAAATTAAACGAGTTCTATTCCAAAGCAGTGCTATCCAATGTTTCCTACATTATTGTAATGTAACTTGGCCCTGTGTTTTTTCCGTCTTATCATCTGAAGAGAATGTGAGTATTCAAACTCACATCAAAGTGTTAAACGGCAATCATTTATAGTGGAAATAATCTGCAATTCAGATGTATTACACGTAAAACAATTTTAAAATGACTACGCAATATGCTTGAACAGTTGTATGCATTCAGTGCTTTGTGTGTATGAAAAGCACATTATGAATAAAATGCATTATTATTATTGACATTATTTTGTTCAGAAAATTGTGTTCATAATAATATTATTATTATTATTATTATTATTAATCTTTGAGACTATATTTGATGATTAAAACATTGCTTGTGCTTTTACGCATTTTTGGAGTGGGAGTAGGAACTTAAAAAAAAAAAGTTCAAAGCAACTGGAACTGTTACAAACTTGCCTGGAAGAGGACCCAAGTTTATTTTGCCCCCATGCACAATGAGGAGGATGGTAAGAGAGGCAAACAAATCCCCCAAGGATCACTGTTGGAGAATTACAGAGGAAGGTAGCATCTTGGGGTCAACAAGTCTCCAAAACTACCATTAGACGTCACCTCCATGCCGACAAATTATTTGGAAGGCATGCTAGAAAAAAGCCTTTCCTGTCATTTCACCACAAATGTAAGCGCCTGGAGTTTCCTAAACGCTACTGGAACTTTGACTGGAACCGTGTTCTATGGTCAGATGAAACGAAAATTGAGCTTTTCGGTAACCAACACACAAGTTGGATTTGGTGTAAAAAGAAGGATGGCTATACCGAAAATAACCTGATCCCCACTGTTAAGTATGGTGGAGGTTCTGTGATGTTGTGGGGCTGTTTTTCCTCCAAAGGCCCTGGGAACCTTGTCAGGGTACATGGCACCATGAACTCCGTGAAATACCAGGAAAATTTTAATCTGAATCTGGCTGCCTCTGCCAGGAAACTAAAACTGGGTCATCGTTGGATCTTCCAGCAGGACAATTATCCAAAACATACATCCAAATCAACACAAAAATGGTTTACTGAACACAATATCAAGCTTCTGCCATGGCCATCTCAGTACCCTGACCTAAACCCCATTGAAAACCTGTGGGCTGAGCTGAAGAGGAGAGTGCACAAGAGAGGACCTACGACTCTGGATGATCTGGAGAGATTCTGAAAAGAGGAACGGTCTCAGATTCCTTGCTCTGTATTCTCCAACCTTATTAGATGTTACGGGAGAAGACTCAGTGCTGTTTTAGTGGCAAAGAGAGGTTGTACAAAGTATTAAATGCATGGGTGCCAATAATTGTGGCACATGTGGTTTTGTTAAAAATAATTATTTCTTGAGGGATTTTTTTTTCTCAGAATAAATTTACTTCAATTAACGATTGGATTTTTCTCATTTTTTCAGTGTGAGATTAAGCTAATTCACCAAACGGTGAATTTTTTATAACCCTTTTTACTCATCTTTACCAGGGGTGCCAATAAATGTGGAGGGCACTGTATATATTTCATGCAGTGACCTGCAAAGTCACAGGGCTGTTTCCAAACAAGGTCCTGTTTTAAATATCCATCAGAAATATCCACCAGAGTACCCCTGTGTATGCTGGTTTTCATTCCAACCACAATTGCAATCCCAATATTTTAACAAGCTGTTAATTTATCATGTTTAGAGGGATTATTTACCCTCTAAAGACACATTATGAAAGACATGGCTATACATGCCATGAAGAATAAATTTCCCATGTTCACATTATGCTTATTGTGTTATATTGCAAACAATTTTTAAAAAAAGACTGAGGTGGAGGTGAATAGCCTCTTAATTAGGTAATTGAACAAGTGTTCCTTAAACTTAACACAATGCAGGTTTGGCTCGTTATCATTTGCTTTATCTTTGAATTCTTCATTATTTACCAAACAGTTAGTTTTAGTGGCCATTGTGGTGGAGAATCCAGTACTCCAGGCAAGGTGGTTTCGAAATCCAATCACCAAAAACAGACGCTTGTGAAGTCAAACAAAGGCTGAAGAGAGTGATGTGCTTCAAAAAAGACTTTATTGCGTAACAAAGCCGTGCTATCCCCAGGAACACCCAATGGGGCCTATAGTCATGGTGCGTTTTATACATTTCTAGGTGTCTTAGGACAACCTCGTGTCCTCCCCTTATGCTAATGGCCACCCTTTTGGTTTTCTGCCACTATTGTCCCCAGGTCCCAAGTTTCCTCCCTCCTTTGCGTCACGGTGCTCAAGCCCCCCTTCCATGACTCTTCATCTAGAGACGATAGTGGCGCGACCTTGAGTTGTCTCAAAAACAGAAGGCGGGCGTCCGCCCACCATCACATGGTCTTTAAACATTCAAACCTAATAGTGGCGCCAATGTTTCTTGTGCTTTCTATTACAATCATTATTCAATTTACTAATTGGTCTATTACCTTTACCATTACGCAATCTCCTGAGGGAAAACGTCTATACCATGTGTCCACAATTTCACCAATTAGGAGCCTATTCATTCACCTCAGTCTTTAATTTGATCAGTTAAAACATTTATTTTTTTACCTATTTTTAATTGTTTGCAATACAGCACAATGTGAATATTGGACTTTAATTCTTCATGGTATGCATAGCTTTTGCTCACATAATGTGGCTTAAGAGGGTAAATAATCCCTCTAAACATTAAAAACACCTAATTAAGTAAAATGAACAGCTTGTTAAAATTCTGGTATTGCAATTGTGGTTGGAACGAAAACCAGCATACACAGGGGTGGGTACTCCAGGACCAGGGTTGACAACCACTGGCTTAGATGGCTTAACTGAATTTTCACCACAAAAATGTTCACCGGGTTTGGTGGAGACTGGAAACATGTGGCAGTGGTCGCTCAGTTCTGGGTCAGGACTTTTAAAATCTTCTTTCACTGATTTGCTAAATCTCATCCTCCCTCAGTAGTTTCAATTACATTTTGTCTTTCACCAGTGCTTGACTACAGCTTCATCGCTGTTTGGCTAGCAGGGAAGAAACTACTCTTATATCAGACGGTTGTTTTTAAAGACTAGAGTCACAGGGAGGTACTCCGCTTGAGCAGAGGACACATAAAGAATCACAGCTTGTGCTGGAGAACCTCTGTGGGCTTACACAGGGGAGGATCATGGCTCAGTGTCAGTGGATTTGATTTAACGGCCCTCACTCTTATCTCCTCTGGATGATTTCCACACAATTCTGAGCTCCTGGTGCCGCGATGCGCTCTAGGGGAGCTGCAGTTCAGCATTTCAAGTTTCCTTGGTTACCAAGCAAAAGTTCAATTTAGCTTAGTAACATTTTATAACAGTAATCCAACATATTCTTGCTCTTGTGGCAGAAGACATCGGCAAACATGGACATTATCAATCTTGGACCTGGACTTTAACTCACAATTAATTGCAAATATTAATTTATTGAGTTCAGCAATAAGTCACTGTGACGGACAAATGTTGAACTGGCATATTGATTCCAGTTCACAGGGTCCGCAAAATGAAGTACAAATGCATGAACCCATTTTTTTATTTTCTTTTATTTCACAGACTGGATGTCCCTTGCAGTATTTGTCTTCTTAAAGAATATGTCTGCTAAACTGCAGGTTACCCTGCTGTAATTATGAGGCAAGGTACCATTTTGCATTCAATTTCCTGTCATGATAAAACCGAAAACCTCTACTACCTGATCATCTTGCAAACACTAATCTAGCAAGTGTTATTGTTTCATTTCGACATGCCAGCAATATTGTGGGAAGGCAGCTGGTTTTAGTACTGTAACGCAATGAAATCCTCTCGGCAAGACTCCGTTCCGTTAACACTTAACCTATCCACAAAAGTATACATTCTTTCAGATATTGCGTCTAACTGGATGCTACTGGCGTTTAACTTCCCAAAAAAGTATACAAGGGAAAACATGATTATTTCCTCAAAGTAGCTGTGATGTGATAAATTTGGAATCACATTCAGACCTGACGTGTTACCAATATTCCCTCATTTGTTATAGTACCACATCGCAGGTACCACCATCTTCACAGAAATGGCCTGTGTCATCAGAGATTTATTTATATAGGTTTAAACCATTGCCAGAGCATGAAGACAAACCGGTCATTTTATTGATTGTGACATTTCCTGGGGTTTTGGTGTTCTTTCAGCTCTTGGCTAGCAGAGGGAGGCTGCTGCAGCAATGTGTCATGCAGATGAGCTGTCGATTAACCGTTATCTCGCAGATGATAGTAATCACGTTGGACTGATTAGGATAATCACAGCCAAACTGACACCGCATGTAAATAAACCAGGGAAATGCAAAGGGTCTCTCCGCATGTAACCTCAGGCTTTGCGGTGAACAAGAAAAACATTAATTTCATGATTTATGGACCACACCAAGAAAAGCAAATTAAAGTAAAAGTTAATAGTGGTGCACAGCTGGATGAGTGCTGAAGATGACAGAAAAAGTGGTTGGCAGACTCAGTATTCAACCAAAATTTGTCCCTTAACTTTGACAAATTCAAGCTATTTTTTTCTTTGCATACCACATTTTGCAAGTTAGGGGACATATTAAAAGGGCAGGTTCCTCAAATGCATCAAAATAAAAAAAATGAATACTAGAGTTATAGAACCCTTATGCCCATCAATCATCAATTTATGTATTATTTTCCTGTAACTATCAAATTGTTACAAGTACGTAGGCATTTTGTGTGACGTCATGTTGGGATTGATTCGACAGCAAGCCTATTAGAATAGCCGAACACTGGAAATTACAAAAAAAATATCTCTCACCTTGTGCTGTAGAGTATTCTGGGGGCAACTGTAACAGGGGTCAATTGTAACACAGTTTTTTGTTACAATTGCCCCCAACCCTGAACACATGAAACTAGCTAGCTTGCTGGATAGAATCTCAGCTCTAGCTTGTTTCCGATTGGTGCAATTTTACAGTGTTGCAGTTGCCCCCTGTTACAATTGCCCCCAGAATACTCTAATCGTATCCTAGTTTCTACGTAATAGTGTCTTGGTTTTGCTAGGGCTACGTCAAATGTATTATTGCTATTGTTTATTAGCTAACGTTACGTATTCAAAAAAGATAGCTAAGATAGCTCACACAATAGGTTGCCTTCAACCCCACATTAGCTATTACCTATCAGTAATGTCAACTGTTTGCAAAAGCATTTTTCTTGTAGCTTGTACAGATAACTTGCATGTAAATAACCTATATTGCGACTATTTTGTGGGCGCAAATACTGCCACATTAACAACCGATTTACTATCACTGGTCCTAATTACACAATCAAACAAATTAAACACCCCCATTCACAATTTTTGCGGTAGGAGGCACCTATAATTATGCAGTAGGAGACATCTATAACAATGCGCTAATACATGGATACAGAGAAACCATGCACAAGTCGCGATATAACCACAAGAAAAATAAAACTAAAATTTACGAGATACACAACGCTGTATTACAGTATTTACAACAATAATGGAGAGGAGAACATTTTGGAATGACATCACATGCAAAATTAATTTATGAACAGTAGAGGATGTAAAGAAAAGATGGCGTAATTTTAGAAAAACTTTCAATATATTTACAATAGACCTATAATGCGGGGAGCTGACACAGGTGGTGGTCCAACTAAGGAAAGAATATCCTATTAACACCGATAGAACAAAAGGTAGAAGGTATGCAAAATGTCCTGGGAGTGGGAGGAAGAGACACGGGTGAACTTATGACAGAAGAAGACCACACAGCGTCGGAAGGTAACTATTCACAATTCATTATACTGTAAGCCCTACTGAACGCATATAGGCACAACAATTGTTTAAATTCAGAAGTGCGTTTTTATACTAGCTGATGAATTCAATAGAAGTATTGCTTCCTTTCAATAAAACAAATATAATGTCATATTAGCCTATATCTGAAAGTGAGAAATGATTAGTTGAAACATGTTTTAAATCCTTTCTAGTGCTATGCATTAGAAGATGCATTTGTCCTACGAGCCTGATCTCATGGAATTCGGCAATATGTACCGATTATTAGTTTCTCAAAAAACCGTACCTGTTTCTGAATTTTGCACAAGCGCCCCCATGAGCCTGTACTGGGAACTACTGACTAAAGGCTGTGATAGACCGAAAACATCACGTGTGATGGTAGTAGTATATGACGTCACGCGTCCCACTGCTTTTCTTGGCAAGACACGCCCTGCTTGAGTTTGTGATTCCCGTACCCCACCCACAACCCCTAAACATAACCTCACAGGAGTAACTCAGGCTCATGCCCAAACTGTTAAGATTTAAAGAATCTATATTTGCACAACTATATTTGTCTATCACAAGCTTCTCTCGCACTATGTATCTTTCACAAAATCTCCTTACACTCTACAACTGAGCATTAGTCAGTAGTTCCCAGTACAGGCTCATGGGGGCGCTTGTGCAAAATTCAGAAACAGGTACGGTTTTTTGAGACACTAACAATCGGTACATATTGCCGAATTCACATGAGATCAGGTTGGTCCTACAGCCCGACACCCTTCTCATGCATCCTGTGTGTGAGCTATAGGTTATCAGCGCAGACAAATTACGCTTGCTTTCAAGAGATCTAAAAATTCTCACAGAAAGAAGAGAGTCGCTATTAATGCCCGTTTTAGTAAATCAGACGGAATACTTAATTGGCCTAGTTTACATAATCTCCACTCTGTTTTAGCGCTTTCACTCCAGGTATACATATGCATGAACACATTTAACTATGCATCAAAAGGAAAGTCACAGTGACGTTACCCCCGCAAATTACATCCTAATACCGATTTTTACCCATTGCGACCGTTCATTAAATCCGATGTAGATGTTGTGACTTTTGCTTCGGAAAAGCACTCGCAATCCTTTAGTAAATCCGGCCCTAGGTATATAAACATAAACAATATAAATATATGTAGTGGTTGAGATCAAACATACAATTTACATCATATCAGTGATTATATTTAGTGGGTGGTTCTTTTACCACAAAACTGTGGCTTTAACGATTTAACTCACTCGATTAGCTTGTTTGTTTACCCAACGCTACATTACTTCCGGACTGGGAGACGTATACAGGCCTTCGCACATTACCACAGTTGTTTGTTAAATAATTTTACAACGTGCTGTCACGTCCCGTGCCTCTACGTCTTAATCCATTCCTGGTTTTTCCGTTTCTATTTGTTTTCAGTATTTATAGTCCGTTCCACGTTTTCCCTTTTTCCCCATTTTGTGTCCCCGCTGCCCGCACCTGATATGCGCTTCCTCATGTTGTTTCGTCTCAGCTGTTCCTCATTGTCTCTTTGTTAGTCTGGCATATAGTCTCCCCTGTTTCTTTGTTCTGTGCTAGATCGTTTTGTGCCCTGCATTTGTGCTTGTGGGTCAAACTTTCCAGCGGTTTCCCCCTGCCTGTTCCGAGTTCCTGCTTCCAGTCCTGTGTCTACCCTTCCTGTACCCGTTCTCCTGCCTGCCTGTTCCTGTCCAGCCCTGCTCCAGTCCTCCTGCCCACCGGCTCATTCCCGCCCTTCGCCCTCCTGTTCCCCTGCCTCTGATGGATCTCCTGGTTTTGACCCCTGCCTTCTCTGTATTACTATGTTGCCTGGACTCTGACCCCTGCCTGGACCTGACCACGATTCTGCCTTGCCTCCATTGCACCATTTGCTGGACTCTGACCCTTGTTCTGTCGACCCTGAATAAAGCCTTATTCCTATAATTCCTTGGTGTCTGCAAGTGGTTCCGATCAGTTCTCATAACAACTAAGTGCTTAACCTGCAATATTCCCTTTAATTCTGGTGCTCTACTCATCAACTGTTTGAAGGAAAAAATAGCACCTACATTTATCAAAGTTAAGGACTCAGTACATGATGGGAGAGGACGGATGCATAAATTGCAATACAGAACAGAGGGTCAGTAATTAGGTGTGGTTGAAAAACCACACCTACGGTTATCGCTCAGACTGACCGTTATTATTCTTCCGCCGATTTTTCAAAACCTATCTCCTCCTACACCGTTCACACCATCGACACCATTCATACCTCATATTATACCTTTATACCCCCTCCAGGTTGCTATTACTTTTTACCTTTATAGCATATACACTTTTTGAGATATTTGACATTTTATCGCCAATAAATGAATGGGGGTCAATGGGCACGTGCAGTAGGCTAGCTCACGGTGAGAATGATTTTGAATCACTTAACGTTCTGTCAACAACCTTGGAAAAATGCAGACGAGAAATTCCATAGCTAACGACGTAGCCTACTTCCGTCTGCAACTGAAATGATCATACTCACTTTAGCTTTCAAAAATAATAATCATTGCCATTGGACTATAACTACAACAAATGCTGCATCATTCGCCACGAACACGCAGGTTATTGGCCTTATCTACGGTGCTAGCCTAGTCGTCAATGTCCCAATTATAGTAGCCTATTCATACTTCTCTGAAATTGTAAACAAATTCCAATGCAGGATTGCTCCAGAGTCGCCGCTTGTGTATACATCAACCTCTCAAGTTGCACTGCATGATTAAATAGCCCAAACCCGTTTACAACCATCTTGCCACAGTCAGACAATAACATGCATAAAATGTACCGTTTCTACACACTACAAAAACGTTTGTTCCGATATAGGCTAGCCTCTAGGCTATTATTAAAAAGTTGAAACTATTACAAATAAACATTCGGTGTATTTTCCTTTGCGTAGGCTATGACTACCCAATGTAGCGTTAACATTTTTTTCTACAAATCTCTGGTAAACAGATTAAGGAACCAAATATCCTACCTCGTAACGATTCTACAACTGGTTTCTGTTGAATGTTGAAGAGATTCTCTTATTCCATTTTGTCACTGCCCAGCAACGTTGATGTTTTCACAGCGCTATCGCACTCGTGGCTACTAATAGCCTACGATGCTGTTATGTAAAAACACACATAACGTTACTTTTTAAGGTATATAAATACATTGGGCTACGTATTTTATCCGAATTATGCACATAACTGTTCCGTTGTATTATGAATGTACTGTATGTGATCATTCTGACATCGTAGCTATCAGCAAGTGTTTTGATGTGGGTCAGAAATAGTCATGAGCATCTGCCACAGTTCTGTGGCACTGAAATAGCTTGAGTAAGGAACAGCGCCTACAGTGGCTGAATGGGAAAACTACAGGATCAGCGGTTCTTTTATTCACTGATTTTTATTTTTTAAATTATATACTTTTTCAGTTTATGATTGAGGCGAGGCCCCTTTCAGTTGAGAGGCTCTTTTCAGGTGAAACGAATGAAACATAGCAAATGCCGACCTATGCTTCCCGTCTCTGATCCAAATCCAAATGCTGTCACGTAACGTTATGTTGTCTAAGTTACAAAATAGGCTACAATTGAATTGTCAACAAAAACATTTTTAGCGCTGTTGAAATTTTTGCCTATGTTTTAGCTAAATGCTCATCTAGCCTACTAATCACTCCATTCAACATTATTCAACGAATTCTGATTTATGTGTTAATAACGTTAACACAGGCAACTTCCTAACAAAACATGACAAAACCATAAGCCAGCTAGCTAGGCTACTGTGGTTAAGCTACCAGGAAAAACAAACCTTTCACTCTGCATGAAAATGCCAAGGTGACCGGTGCCAGTAGACTATGTTAGCAAAATGCAATCGATTATAGCTACAGCAAATAAACTATCTGCTACACGTGATTAGGTTATAATCTCAAGTTTATGCGAGTCAACAACGTTAAACTAAGTTACTATTAGCAAACGATAGCCTATGTTTAATTATTGCTTTAGATAGCTGCATGCTAGGTAGGCTGAATAGAACGCTGAATGCAGCACAGGACATGTGGTTTGGACTTCACAAAATGATGAGATCTGTAATCGGAATCAGATTTGTTTAATAAAGTGGAGAAATCCACTTGCATTCGGTTAAAACCTAGGCAAAAATTGTATGAACCCATAATTTCCTACAAACACAACTACAACTGTGTCCGAATAGTCCGAATCAGCACACACACACTACTATTTGTGTATGCCAGTTGAGTATACTTTTTTTTGGAAAAGCTGTTAAATTAGGCTAGCCTTACCTGCACGGCCAAATTGAGTGTTCTCAATATCCCCAGATGATGTAGCCAAAGTGTGTAAAGGAAACTGATATAGCCTAGGTTACTTATGTCCAGGTTTATATGGAGGATATTTCGCATACTGCATGTCACTGCAGTGTAGACTACAGTAAGCAATATGCTAGTACACAGGATGCAGTAAATTGGGCATTCACAATGCCTTCCTCTACAACACTGTTATGACCCAACAATACTATCCCAGATGATTTGACATTACCTTTTTGTGCTTTTATCACAATACATTACTTCTTTGTATCACTTCCAGGTTCTTTAGACTACTTACCACAAAATAGGCTACATCACCATATTTTAACACTTTCACCTTCACTAGATCCCTTTATACCGCATTAACAGTTCATACCATTTCCACCTTTTATTTTCCACCTCACACTATACCATATTACCATCTTTCTGTGCCATTTCCAGCCATTGATACTTGTGAAGCACCCACCACTACAATTTATTTAGGAATTGTTAATCTAGTTCAGTTAAATTATAGCATTGATTGGTAATGTTGCATTGTTCTTCCTTCCTAAATTATTAAATTTCATTAAATAAATGCTAAGAATGTGGATATGTTTGTTGCTGTAAAAGCAAAGAGTATGCACAGGCAGGAATGGTGCCTAACACTGCTCACCCCATGAGGGATTTTTCCTCTGTTTCACTCAGACATGGGGTTCTGTGGGCAGTTCTGATTATACCAGAGTTCTAGGCATCCTTTGGACAAGATGAAGACAGTTATGGATTGCCATTGTCTATGTCATTGCTTATTTGAGCAAATAACATAATTTATTATGGGATTACACATGTTTCAGATCTCTATGTTCATAATGTTTCATGATTGTTTGACTCGTATACATAAATATGATTTATACAATACAAATGATGTCATAGTTCCTAGTGGAGTTAGTGCAAAGCCATCATGTGACTATGGAACTGTTGAGAGGAAGCAAGGCAGACAAATCAGAGAAAACCAAAGCTAAGAAACCCTTTGAAGAGCCAGCTTGGAGAGCGAGGAGTAAAAGGCTTGAGGAAACAGAAGCCCCAGGAAGGAGACAGCCTCTGGTGGACGGAGACTGGCGCCGATTCTATAATTGCGCCAAAGTGGGCCACCTTTCTTGGAGTTGTCTGGGGAGGGAGGAACCCATAACGACAGCGTCATCCACCTTCTCATCTCCTGCTAGGCTAAGGAAGGGAGCCCAGCTCGAATAGCTCTATTAAATTTTGTAATGATTTCTGCAAATTGATGCCAATGCCTCGTGTTGATGAGCTAATTGAAAGGTTAGGACGAGCCTGGTTTATCAGCATGCTCACAAAAGGTTACTGGCAAGTGCCACTGTTCTGGCCTCAAGAGAGACTACGGCATTCTCCATCCCGGAGGTGTTTTACCATTCAGTCTTCACGTAGCTCCACCTACCTTCCAGCAACTCATGGACCGACTCCTTCGACCACACTGAGTGTAGCTGCCATCTACCTAGATGACATTGTCATTCACTCTGAGGATTGGAGGACCACCTGAACAAAGTATGTGCAGTACAAGGGGCATTAGGGAAGTGGGCCTGACTGTTAACCCCAAAAAGATTGGTTTGCAGGAAGCCGAATATATAGGACTCAGCATTGGTCAGGGAAATGTGCGGCCACAGTAGAAGAAACTGGACACGATTTGCCATGGCCCGACCCTCAACTAAGAAGCAGGTATGGACCTTAAGTGGTTTAACAAGCTATTACAGACTGTTCACACATTTTGCCACCATGGCAAGTCCCCTAACAGATCTGATAAAGGCCCATTTTCTCAATGTAGTACAGTGGACCCCTGAGGCTGAGAAAGCATTGCAGGACCTCAAGAGGGTGGTGTTCTCAGGACCCATGCTATTTAAACCCTATTTTACGAAGGAGACTATTGTTCAGATGTATGCATCAGAAACTGGGGTGGGTGCAGCTGCAAGAAGGTGAGGAGCACCCAGTCTTGTTCATTAGCAGGAAACGAGACCGGGAAACGAGATGGGTCACCACTAATTTTTTCTCAGTGGAATTCAGTTTCAGGTATACTCATGCACTTTCCTACACATATGCATGCATCAAAGTTACCCTCCCTATCATTGTTTTAATGATTATATTGGAGTCACCTCCATAGCTAATGTTACTTTTTGATGAGCTTCCTTGCACAGAGCAATTTGAATGCATTCCAATCTCATTTTGTACATATTGACATACCATTGATTGGCTGTCTTCTTTCCTGCATTATATTGAATTGAACTAGGACTGTAGAACTGTGACTGTGAAAGTTTGAACTATGAATGTTGAGTCTTAGTGCATAGGTGCAATTGTAATACTTCATCCAGAATTTTGGATGAAAGCAGTTACTGAATGATGGATTATAAAAGTCTATTTCACTGAAATGCTATTAAGTGTTCGTTATAGTTTCTTTTTTTGTGGTGCTTTAGTAGTGAGTATGCTTCATTTGATTTATTTTTATTTATTTCTGGAAATTTGTTTAAGCTGTAGAAAATGACTCCATTCTCCTGGCAAGTCCTTGTAGATTCATGCATAGTATTTCCAGCTGGAAGTGCTTTGGATAATTAAGACCGTCTTCTGAAGGGGGCACTTGGGGAGGAAAGGCAAAGGCAGTTTTTTTTTGTTTTGTTTTTTGCAGTTCCTCTTCCATGGAACCTTTGAAAGGTTTATGTTCCATGTTATAATATTTCAGATTTTATCTCCCATCCATAATAAGGCATGCTATCTCACACAATGCTTATTCATAAATGCAAGAAATGATGAGAAGAGTCACTCATGCCTCACTCATTCACTCATAAAGCTCAGTGGTAATTTTATGCTTAACTGCCATTATAATACTTCTATTAAAGTAATCCCCAATTACTGGTACAAATACTTCCATAAAGTCTGGATTCTATCTTTTGAAGTGGATATTCACATTATAAAATCTGAAAGTTATAAATATAATGCGTAAGTGGATTAAAGCCACAGGATTATCTAACTACAGCAAGAGGTGAGTTTTTGAAGGAGATTCAGAATTTGTGGCATCATTGCTTCTCTTGACACGGGTAGGTTTTCTGTTTTGATTAAATGATTTTCTCAGAAACTAAAATTCCATTATACCAAATGCTTTTAGTTAAAGTGTTCATATTATTTTCATGGCAATGACATCTCACTTATCCCTCAGTGGCTAATAAGACACCCATTTATCCCTCAAGGGTTCAGTCATGATTGAGCCATTCCAAAACTGTTTAATTTTAAACACTCTTCAATTTTAGGAGAAGTTGTGGCCATATGACTCTCATAAGGCAATGGATCCAAGAGAATGTATCAATAACATAGGCAGTCTTGGGAGCAGATGGTGCGGGGGTGTTTCCGCTGTAGGGGCGTAAGTGTGAAATGAACATACTTTTCCTAAATTATTCCAGGCTCATGAAGCACAGAGTGGCACGTGACTCAAAGTCAGGAAACTCCCTTATCCCTTCATGCCATACTGGCAGAGTATGTGCAGTAATGGCACTATGTTGGGCTGTTGAGAGAAAAAAAAACATTTTTGTATGACTGCACTGCACATTATGCAAAATAGTTTGTCAAACTTTCACATAATCCATTTGCCATCTAGCCATGTTACAAAATATGGTCTTCCAGATGGGATTACAGCCCTAAAGACCGTGCTTAAGCATGAGCTGTGAACTGCCACTTTCTTTTTTTTCTTTTTTTTTGGAGAGACTAATTTCATTTAATTAAGCCATTGCATCTGCTTTATTTTCCCACTTCTTTCAAGCCAGCTTTGCAGTATTTGTAAATGGATTATCTTTGAACAAATTAATTGTCCAAGTCGAATGATGATGTAGAGTTTTGGAAACTATACTCAGTACTGCTGATCTGATTTACATGTTTAACAGTCTGCAGAGGTGAAATTAAGAAGGTTAATCTTTGAACTCTGAACTCTGAAATCTGAACCTGTGCACATGTCACAGCTCACCTGATTAATGCTTGTGCTCTAAAAGGGTAACAACTCAAATATTTCTAGTAATTAGTATATTATAAGTATACAATATGACTACGATACTTTTAAGTGTGGGCAGTGGCGTTTTTACATTAGGGGCAGTGCCCCACCAGACGTGGCGCTGTTGTGCAAGATACTCATAACATCTGAACGTTGTGGCAAAAAGTATTTTATATTTAATACAAAACAATGATTCAATCGTGAAATTGGCATGTATAAATATAATAAACTTGACTCACACTCCTTATAGTGCTGTTTTTGAGTAGTTTCCTTTGTGTGTATGTGTGTGCTCACGCTGCGGACTGCGCTCCCTGTCCTATGTCTCTGCTGTGGGGCAGCGGAGCACTCTGCCCCACCGTTGCTAGGGAAACAACATGAGCGTGATCTGCGTAAGCAGGGAAAACCTGCTGCAAATTATATTGGGTGGAGGGGAAGAAATGTTTTTGCCCCTACTAATTCTGCCTAGCAACAGGTGGCGAAAAAATAATAAACATTAAGTTAACGTCGTTAACGTGGGCTGACGTGACCAGGAAATAAACATAAACAAAGCCAATTCAGTGTGTGTATCGCTAATGCTAGCCAGCTAAAGTTTTCCATTTGTTTGATTTTATTTTGTCATAGGTGTCAAGTTTTCCCATATAAAATATGTTTTTTCCAACTTTTAGAAGGTATACAGGCATATAAGGTTATGATACAGGAAATCTAGTCTAACACATTTTTAAAAAATGTTTTCCAACATAATTTAATCGCTGCAATCACATTTTCTTTCTCCCTCTCTCTGATATTCTCTCGATTTCTGAGGCCGTGGGAAAAGCAAGTAGCGCATCAGGACTGTAAGTTATGATCTAAAAATACGCTTTATGACAACGAAGCCCCTTGCTGAATTTGTTACACATTCATTATTATGTGAAAAGCTAAAGACATGAATATATTAAATACACTTGAATCAGACAAATAACTGGTGGCTAGTGATTTTAATAGATAATAGATAATGTTTTATACAGTTTTTGGTGAATTTATAGTTTTATAGGTGTGAAAATAAGGGAAGTTCTCTCCAGAGGTTGACACCTATGTTTACCTTTTTGAAGTTTCTTTAAGGCAAGTTTCTTTTTAGCTAGGCTAATTGCATTACTTCTGGATAAACTTTATCAAACTTGTTTTCACTTTCCTACAAGGTCACAACGTGTCATATGCTTGTATTTATGGTTTTGATAAAGCATGCAAGTTATTGAAGAAACGTGTCTGTCTCATCCTATTACTTTGTTGCAGTATAGGCAACCTCAATGTAGGGTTCTGTGTTGTGCTGAAGCGATACATTGTATTCAGTTTTGAAATCTTTGTGCTCCCTGGCACTTAGGCCTACAGCGCAGCCCATAGCATAGGCCTACCGTAGACAAATTGGCTATCTTTATTTTTTTATGGTGACATCATACAAAACTGCCCCTCCAGAAATGTAATGCTAAAATCACCACTGAGTGTGGGTAGTTTGAGCATTTATGCAGTGAAATAGCATCAGGAAGAATCCTACAAGAGGTAAAATTTTGAAAATGGTTCCTTGTGAAACCCCAACATTTACCCATTCTTGGCTAACCAGGCAATCACCTAGACGAGGAGTAGGTGATTTCAACAGATGCCACACAGTTTGGTATGTTTTCCACTGTCCCCACCAAAGAGTTTACAAATTTAGTAAACCCCCCACACGTGTGTCACAGGTTTCAGCCAGTGCAACTTTGATGCTGTGTGTGAAAGCAGAAAGAGCTGCTCTCCCATAATGGTTGCTACTAGATGCTGTTTGTACCTTCAAAAGCCTAAGAGGCATTCTTAACCCTGGACAGTGGCAGCTGCTTAGAGAGCACCCCATAAGTAAATAGTTTCCATTTCATTTCATCCTTCCCAGTGAAGGGTAATACAATAGCCATGGGCTATCATAGCATACTATTCTTTCTTCTCAACCCCTATAATCATTGTCCATTCTGCTACTTGTACACCCCAAACGGATACCCAACACTGCTTTAATCACACTCTAGGTCTCGGAGTGTAATGTAATGTATTACTTGGACTTAATATTGCAGTTTCAGTACAATTTATATATTTTTTTGTTTACATTACTTAAAAATAGAGTTCCAACATTGGACCGTTCAGTATTAAATGTCCTCTATAGTGGACAAGCAAGCCAAGGGTCATTACAAAACGAAATAAATTAAAGCCCCCAGGGAATTTCACTGAAAAACAATAGATAAAGAAGACTGGAATGCGGTTGGGGCTATTATCATGAAAATGCCCGGGTGGATTCATATTTATAGCAAGAGAAAAGTCAATAAATACCCTAATATACCCCTGGGGATATCAGTAAAACTATTAAAAGAGGGGTTTAAAACTTGCTTTGTAGGGAATTCGGTGTCTTAATTTACTGAGTTGGTTTGATCTTTATAGGCCCAGCAGAAAAAGGGAAGTTTCCTGTTCAAAGCTGTAAATGCTAAAGTAAATTTTGGCATATTAATGGAATGTTTAATCTACAAAAAAATAAAAAAAGTTTGAATTTTATTAATGAGTGTCACCAGTATCTCTCTGTCTGCATATTTCTGTTCTGCTTTTAATTTTGATTTTTAAAAATGATTTTTATACTTGAAGGCCAGCTCTTGGGAAAAGCTCTTCAACAATGCTCTAATTGGCTTGCTTTTATCCCTTTAAAAACAATAGAAAGGACACATGTATAGAGTAACCTTAACAACTGGGCCAGAATATAATGTACTATAAATTACCATCAAATAAATAAAGAAATAAATGATTGACAATGTTGATTCTCTTTCAGGTGCACAATTGAAAAGTATTTACATTTCTGGTTATGTCATGGTTTTGACGCCTTTTTCCCCATTTTCCTCAGTGGCCACGCGAGGGCGCTGCCCTTTTGGTAGATGCTTGCTCCGCCCTGCTTGGATTGCGGAGCTTCTGTCAGCTTCCACACCTGTTCGTGGTCACCTTTTAGAGCTATATAAGCCTCTCGTTTCTTTCGTTCGGGGCTTCGAGATTGATTGTTTTTTGATTGTTTGTTGTTTGTGCTGTGGTGTGTTGTTTGGCATTAGTTGTGCTGTTTTGTGTGTGGTTTATTTAGCCCTTTTAAAGTTTTACGCTAGTATGATTAGGTCTAATGTAAGGAGACCGTTTTGCTCCGCTGTGTTTTATTGGAGTTTGCGGGACTTGCCTTTGTGCTTTGAGCTATCAGGTTGTATTCCTTTTTTGTGCTCATTTTCGTCTCCACTTTCTGGTTTGTAGTTTGCCTAGATCGCTTGCCCTTTTCTGTCTCTTTCTCCTCTCGCTGTCTGCTGTCTTTCGTGAAAGCAAGAGGAGTTTGTTTACTAAGAGACAGAGCGTTTTATCATACTGACTTTAGGGCTCTATTTATTCTTAGAGGCAGGGCGTGTATTTTTGTTTGAGCTTGCGTTAGTCTGATAGCCGATAATTCCGGTGCAGCTGTCCTTTCGTCCTTCTGTGCCTTTCTCCGTATATGGAGTTTTGGGCGATTTTGTTTGGAGCTGTGGTTCTGTTCGCCCTTCGGTACATGTCTTCCCATGGGGAGACCGGGCGATGTTTTGGACATGTTTGCGTGCGACTGCGAGTCTCAATGTAGCCTTGGAACATTCATTCTCGGTTCCTTCGCCTCTTTACATTTCCCCTTACTGAGAGGCTAGGGGGTGTGTTTTCTATTTAAGCTTGCATTAGTCATTCTGCTAGTAAAGGTATGGGACGACGGTGCTCCGTCGGCTCGCCTGTAAAATGTTTCTCCCTCCTGGGAGATCGGGCGTTTACCCCTTTATGTTCTGCATGTGACTGCGAGCTTATGGAAGTAGCCTTCACCTCCTCCTTACATTCCTCTTTACCAAGAGGCAGGGTTTTTATTCTCCGTTAAAATGTTGGTCTTTTAGCCGGTAATTCCGGTGCTGCTGTTCTGTTTCGTCCTTTGTACTTGTGGGACGATTTTGTTCGGAACTGTGGTTCTGTTCGTTCTCCAGGTATGGCTCTCCTTATGTGAGCTTGGGTGTTTTTGTTGACAGGTTTGCATTTGACTGCGAATCTGAGAATAGCCTTGGAACGTTATATCTCCGTTCCTTTTCCCCTCCTCGTATACTAATATGTATTAGTTTTCAGTGTTTGTTGGTTGTGTGTTTTATGTGTACCTTTTATGCTACTCGCCTATTCTTATGCCTCATTACTGAGGCAGGGCGCTTATTATTGCTGGCCTTTTAGTTATTTAGCACGTGGAAGTATGGGGTAGCAGTTTTGTTCCCTTTTGCCTTGTTTGGTTTTCTTGTTGTGAAACCAGGCGTTTGTGCTTCTACTCATTGGTGTGTAACAGTGAGCCGGTCAGTAGCTTTGGTGTGTGTTCCCTGTCTTGTTCTCCTCCCTTATCTGCGGGGTTTCCCACCTTAGTGGCCCTAGGGCTTAAAGAATCCCCTTGCTGCGTTTGGCTCCTCCTACCTCACACGTCACGCCCCCTTACAGGTTATGGATGTCATGTCCTGGATTAGTAAATTGATTGTCCTGCTGATTGAACACAAGAAGAGTGGTTGTTTGCTGCTGATTGCCTCCTGGGAAGGTTGGGCTTTCTGCACCTGATTATACCAGCCATGAGATATCATTACTGTTTTTATGCCACCTGCATAGTTTTCCTGTTTACTATACCCTGAATTATTTGCACGGTGAAAGTTATTTGGAAGCAAGTTATTTGGAAGGAAATCTAATGTTGGCACAACACTGTGGATTGGCTTGATTGCCTGTTGGCTGGTGTAAATGCAAATGTCATTCAAGTAGTAACTAGAGCAAAGATAATACAGAGGTCATCAAAGAAAATCTGTCACCACAGAAAAATAGTTCAAAACTAATAGTGTTTAATCAATGAATATGTGATCATCCTCAATTGCAAGAATAGAAATGAAAGCAAAACTGCCCTGAGGTGCGTTTCCCAAAAGCATCATAAGGCTAAAAAGATCGTAAAACCCTTCTTACGAAGCTTCTTGAACTTAGGGTGCATTTCCCAAAAGCATCTTAACTTACGGCGCTCTTAGAAATGCTCGTAGGTTAACGATTACTCCCAACCAGTCGTAGATGGTTAAGTGCGTTTTAGAAGCCCATAAATCACATACTTTACTTGATTTTTCATGTTCGTGTTCATTTCATTTTACGGGTACCATAACCACTGATTGGGTTTTTTAAAAGTGATGTTAGATGCAACAATGTTTACATTTATTTTTTAGAATTTTAATTTATTTATTTTAATATATTTGGAAATTATCCATGAAAGGCATTTATTAAATAGCCCTACACAAATAAATAAGATTGAGACAAGGGAATTCAGTGGGAAAATGAAAAGTCGCTCCCACAGGGCGCCGGCCATGCTCGGATCTGGCAGGACTGGGGCGCGAGCCCCGATCCTCGGAGCACAACTGCACCGACTGAAAGTCGGCGCTCTTACCGTTGTACCACCGCAGCGCCCCAAAAAAAATGTACGTTGATTTCTACATAAAATATGTTGGTATCGGTTAAAAATATATTTTTGGCTAGTTTTCAGTCACCATTTGGCTGGAAATTCTTGCAAGATCTGGCAACCCTGCCTCCGCTCCAGTCGTAACGTTATTCAGTGTCACTGGCGTTGTCTGACTGTAAGCTGTAAGCGCTCTTGGCCATTGTAGTTCACAAAGCAGGTACCTGGTACATGCGCAGTAGTTTAGGGCTACAGTACCAGTCAAAGGTTTGGACACACCTACTCGTAGAAAGTTGTTTTTTTTTGTTATTTATGTTTTCCACATTTTAGAATAGTAAAGACATCAACTGTTAGGATTCTGTAATCTGTGTGTTTTATCTGTTATTATGTTTCCTGATTTCTTTTCCTTTTTTCCCGCATTTCCCTCGCGATTGTCAGTCCGCGTTCCTTGTTCCTCAGATTCCACTCCCTGTCTTTGTCATTACACTATTCGGGTGATTTTGGGAACATTCGGGTTTCCTCTGTATTTCGTATCTCGTTTTCTTCCTTCTGGCTTTATTAATATTTGTATATAATACTAATGTACTAATCATACTAACTGTTAGATTAGATTTAATACTAACCTGCTAACAAACTAACGTGTATATAATACTAACCAGCTAACCTACTACCATTAGGGTTTTAGAGTTCGCTACTAACATTACTAATTACTAATTCATCTTGAGTTTCTACCTGCAGCTGTCATTTCCCTCCTCGTTATCCTATCCCTGTATCTATCTGATTTTGCATTCTTTGCACGTGTGTCCACTTTCGCGATCCTCCCCTCCGAGCTGTGCACTTGTCTACCTGCTAACCCCAGGCCGTTTGTTATCATTGTGTCTATGTGTATTCCAGTCCGTGTCTTACGTTTTCTCCGTTATTGTATTATTGGTCCTTGTTAACCCTCATTGTTCTCACCTGTGTACTCTCCCATTTCCCCTCCTCCTCACACCTGATTCCTTTTGTGTAATCTTCTCCCTGTGTATTTAAACCCTGTTATTTCAGTCTGTCTTCGCAAGTTCCTTATAGGAAATATTTAGCTACTGTGTTTCTTTCTGTTGCTCCGAGTATTTACCCGAGTTATTTGTTTCCGAGTTTTTTGTATCCCTCGTCCTGAGGTTGTTTTATTTCTGTTTTCTGTCTTCGGTTTGTCTTCTTTTTTGTTCCTCGTTTGCCTCCCTGGTTTCGACCCTTGCCTGTGTTCTCGCAACTCTGATTTTTGGACTTTGTACAGTTGCCCTGCCTTCCCTGTTTTTGACCCAGCCTGCATCACCACGGATTGCTGCCTTGCCCTTATTAAACTTTGGTTTTTTGTACTCCTGCCTGCGTTTGGGTCCTTCCCCCACCAACACCTAACATCAACACTATCAGAAAACACAAATGGAATTATGCAAAGACCCAAAAAAAAGTGTTAAACAAATAAAAAAAGGTCTCATATTTTAGATTCTTCAAAGTAGCCTCCCTTTGCCTTGATAACAGCTTTGCACATTCTACCTGGAAATAAGGTGTCAAGAGTCTTTTGATATCCTTTTATACAGAGTCATGATAGCATCACCTGTTTACCTGTGGAATACTTGTTTACCACAGAAGTTGGTTGAGAGAATGGCAAGAATGTGCAAACCCGTTATCAAGGCAAAGGGTGGCTACTTTGAAGAATCTAAAATATAACACTTTTTTTGATTTGTTTGCATAATTTAATTTGTGTTCTCATTGTTTTGATGTCTTTACTATTCTAAAATGTGGAAAACAGGGAAAAAAAACCTATGAGTAGGTGTGTCCAAACTTTTGACTGGTACTGTATATGTCTGCTCTCACTACAGGTAGAAAGTTGGTTGAGAGCTCATTTTTATGAGGAGAGCTACTTTTCTACAAATCAAACATAATTTTTCGGTGGAACTCCCCTTTAACACTAAGATTGATCGTTATTGGGAAAATAAATATATATCTCACATACATATATTCTCTCTCACATACATATATTATCACTCTTACATATATTCTCTCTCACATACATATATTCTCACTCTGACATACATACATACATTCTCTTGAATATATGTATGTAAGAGTGAGAATATATGTATGTGAAAGTGAGAATATATGTATGCGAGAGTGAGAATATATGTATGCGAAAGTGAGAATATACAGTATGTATATGAGAGTGAGAATATATGTATGTAAGGGTGAGAATATATATATATATGAGTGAGAATATATGTATTTGAGAGTAGAATGTATGTATGTGAGAGAAAGTATATATATATATAGAGTACTCAAGTGACTACATCACGCTGGTTTCGGAAGTAAATTCCCCATTCATTTAGAGCATAGACTTTAACTAAAGCTTACTTTTAAACCATTTCTACTGAATATATCTTACCGTCAATTTCCCGGATTGTTCAATATAACGCCCATTCGCAAACTATGTCGTTTTTCTGGACCAGCTTCGCGTATATTTTACGTTTCAGTATTTTCTTGTGATTATATCAGCGCTGGAACTGTTTAAAAACTCGATGTCCCATAATTCCCTACTAACGTGCAGCCTTGTCTCCAGACATTGTCATATAACGTTAGCCAGCAGTAGCACACAGCTCCGTTTTTAAACACTTTTTTTCTAACGTTAGCTAGCTAGCTTGAAGGACTAAAAGCTAGAATTGCTTTATGTGGTTAACCGTAGCGCAGTTTCTGACCTTGTCGGGCGGGCTTCTCTACTTAGCAAGGTAACGTTAGCTCATCTTCAGCTGCAGTATTCCCATCTGCCCAAGAATGTCCAGACAGACGAGATGATGATATCTTATTGGTCAAGAACCTCCCATGAGTTGCAGTACTGGATATGCAGTCTGTTAAAGTGGACTACAAGTCGAACTACAATGATTAATGCATTACTTTAAAAAATTAAAATTGGAACATGCGATATATGGTCTATATCCTTGTACCACACAGGCTAATCCAGGAACGTTTCGGCTCATTCTATAAATCAGATTTCAAGAAATAGTCGATAGTCTCCGAAGCCCATTCTATTCTTCCATAGGGAATTTACTTCCAAAACCAGACTCCGCCCACGACTGACGTACTCACTTGAGTACTCTATACGGAAGGCACTTACATTAATCGGAAGTCACTTACATGAAACGGAAGGCACTTACATTAAACGGAAGGAAGTTAGTTTATGGAATTGTGATTGGCTCAGAAGCTGGCTGGTACCATAGATTTAAACAACTACTGGATTCCTTATTCGCCCTGTTAAGTTATGTCTGCACTGCTACCATAATATGCCATATGGGCTCTTGTCCAGTTCCCACGCATCATGGACGGGGAAGACCAGATACATGTATTACAACAGGAAATCGTAATGCATAATATATTATCGCCGCCTAAAGCAGGCAGTGTATTGTCCTCATCTCTTGAGGCCAGGTCAGCGCTGTATCATTCTGCACCTTCTCACAGCGAGATGAGAGCGCTATTTAGTCCCAGTAACATGAACTCCAGTGTAGCTACCTTAAGAATCAGCAGGCCAACTTGGACTTGCTCGGACTAGAGACAGTCTGCCGTCCTGCATGATATAACACTCCACAATACTTTGGCAACTGGGACTCTCGGTCGAGGAAAAGGTAACAACTAACGTTAGCTTGCTACTAAGTTTAATCACTGTGCAAACACACAAATGAACCGTTATCATTTCGTAATCATGTAGTAATGCTAGCTAAAAGATAATCACACCACTTGATAACTTAAGCACAACTAACCAACAAAAGCAATGCTTTGTATATATACTATATCGGCTGTAAGACGTAAAAAATATTACATTTCCACATCCGTTGTGCTCACGGCATATAGCCTACATAATATGACAATGAGCATAGTGGATTCTAATGGAAAACCGCAAGTGTAACTAGAGTGTAATGTTGCAATAAACGATGTACAATGAATACAATTCTAAATGTCTTTATTTAGCAGAAAAGAAATGACTTGCATGAAATGTACAAAATGGATAATATAATTTGTTTGGGGTAGTAGTACAATGAGGTTCACAGTGCAACTGTTAGTAGGCCTACCACAAGTGGCAGTGATACATTCCCGTAATATATTCCATTCAAGTAATTTAAGAAAAACAATTGCACACATAAATCCTTGTGGGATAAGTTGAAAGCACAAGGTAAACAATAAGTAAATACTAATAGAACCAAGAGCTGAAAACGCCCAAAAACAATTAAGTGCTTCAATAGGCACACCATAGAACACATGTGGTCAGTCTTTCTTTAAGGCTTCACCGTTCGTTACAGTTCTATCTATGTTTGTGTATCTATGGTACCAGGCAGCTTCTGAGCCAATCACAATTCCATAAACACAATTCCTTCCGTTTCATGCAAGTGCCTTTCTATATATATATATATATATATACTTTCTCTCACATACATACATTCTACTCTCACATACATATATTGTCACTCTCACATACATACATTCTCTTATGAGAATATATGTATGTGAAAGTGAGAATATATGCATATGAGAGTGAGAATGTATGTATGTGAAAGTGAGAACATATGTATCTGAGAGAGAGAATATATGTATGTGGAAGTGATAACACATGTATGTGAAAGTGAGAATATATGTATGTGAGAGAGAGAATATATGTATGTGAGAGTGAGAATATATGTATGTGAGAGAGAATATATGTATGTGAGAGTGAGAATATATGTATATGAGAGGTCCAAAATGAATTATGGCCTAAACGGCCCCTCATACATATAGTATATGCTACACATGCTACATACATATTCAGCAAATTTAGCAATCACTGAAAACAAAACTGTACAGGAACAAAAGATAGACCCTATATAAGTTAAAAGTTAAAGAAAATGTTGATTGAACCTTGGCTTATGTTATGATAAATCTTGTAATTGCATTATGTTTGTATAACCACTTGATGGCTGATTTTGATACTTTTTCAGTTTGCTTCATCTCTCATGCAGTATAGCATAGCCCTCTTCCCTCTTCTCCACAGGGCATGTTTTGATCTAGTCTGATTCACAAGCTTTTCATTCACTCCTGGTGTTTCCTTTTGGGATATGGAACACTTTAAACTTTTAAATTTCCCACTGGCAGCTTGGTAGCTGCTTCCCCTTATAAGAAAAATGTGTGTCTTGCCTGAATAAAAACTTTAGGAAGAGGTGCTCCTTTTTTGATATTCCACTCATGCAAAACCACTCATCACTCCAAAGAGAATGTAAGGTCTAATTTAATACGCCTCACCCAACTCTAGCAGAACGGCATATCTATTCAAGGGCAACATCTCTTTGAGTGTTGAAGTAATGCAGTGTTTTCTGGGGCATATTACATTTATGGCATCTGATCTAGAAGGATCTCTTTTCATAATCAAACTTAATGAATGGTTATGTGACAGAAAAGCACAATTTTCTCTCCCACTCTTTGTTTCTTGATGCATTCAAGCCTCTGAGGCGGCGATCACACCTCATCCATCATTGTGTCTCCATACAACGGAGGTTAGTTATTTTCAAATGGAAGGATCCGTATCCAGTGCAACTGTGCTTTTCTGTTGCAATGCCAATGCGTTGTGGTGCTTTGCAGGTGTAGAAAATGCATCCTTCAGCCAAATCGGATGTTGTCATTGTATAAATATTGTAATATGAGAATATTATTTAATCCCATTTAATCCCATTAAAAAGAATTCACCATTTTTAGGGGACCAACCAGCGCAGCTGCTGGTACCCTATTGTTTTTGTTCAGATTCTTTTTTTTCTTCCTTTTTTTTCTCCCCTTTCATCTAAAATTCCCGTGGGCTGGTTTGGCCTAGAATCAACAGACTTGGTAGGGTTGTTGGGAACTCTTGAATCCTTTAAATTATGACGCAGATTGAACACCTGGTGGCGCTGTAGTGCACGTGACATAATTTTGACATTGACACGCCCACTGCCGATGCGTTTGATCTACAGTCACAAGATTTGCTCTACAGGTCCCTTTGCTCATGGGGAACACAATTTGCCTCAAGTCCGCCATATTGGATTTTCCGCTAATTAGCATTTTTTGTAAAACACTTAAAATGCTACTCCGACTACAAAATTTGACCAATTTGCAGCTTGGTAGGTTGACTCATCTCACATGCCTTCATATGGGCATTACTTTTCTAAGGCCGATGTCAAAAAATGGCCGAATGATGAGCCAATAAACTGGACGGATTTGGGTTTCACATAATTGCTAATAATTCTAAAACCGTTTGGCATAAAGTTATAAAACTAGGTGGGCTGATTGAGTGTTAGATCAAGACGCCAGTTGCAAAGGCTTAGCCAAATAAAACCACATGGTGGTGCTATAGAAATCCAAAAAATCACTTCCCTTGCAGAGATTTCAAACTTGCAACAATGACAAAAGCCCTGATTAGAAACATGGATATTTGCTTTTTGGGTGCATCTATTTTTAGGGTTTTGTGGCAGTTATGCAAGTTTTCTTCTCAACGGCCATAACATGGCTTTCATGTATAATTTTAGGATGAATTTCATGCCTCCACACAGCTGATGAATTAATGCAAGACAATTGCACTGTATACATTTCTCTCCCCTTCCAATGTAGGTGTCGAAGGTTGTGAATTTTCTCATGCAATCATAAGCAGTTCATTTTTGCTTTGCAGTGCATTCTTCCTCTCTTCGCCACCACATAATTCATCAAAGCCACCCCACCCCCATCCATTTGCAGCAGGGATACAAAATACATTGGAAATTTGTCCATAGAGAGAATCATTGCAATGCTATTAAGCCTGCTGCAGTCCTTTTTAATTCAGTCTTGATTGTTCTTGTCGGCAGGTGACACCAGGCACACAGTGATATTTATTTCCATCACACAATCGGTTAGGTTTATTAGCATTAAAAAAAAGAAATCCAATGAAAAGCCACACTGTAACACATTTATAGGCATGGGGGGCTCCCATCATGCAACAGTATATCACAAATGTATTGTAAGATTATTGATCACTGAGATTTGTGAGACAAATGAAAATACCCACTGACACAGTATCACAGCTATATATTCAATTAAGCATAATGGATATTCTACTGTGGCGATTCCCCATTTTGGACCTGGAAACCTACTGTGCAATGTTGGTTTTTGTTAATACGATATGGCTGAGCTTAGTTATTGCAGTTAAATCTATGGATTTAACTCTGTTTGAGATTTTGTATTATGTCATCTGCTAAAATGCCCTTTAAAGTGAATATTGGAGGCACTAGCTTTACCAAAAGTTAACATTAAAGGCTATTCTTATATTTATTTTCATTAATAAACCCCATAAATCTGTGGCAGCTGTTAAGGCAATCAGTTTATAGATAGCTGCCACAGTAATTTTAGAACATGATGGCATTTTTTAAAACATCATTGTAATATGTTGATATGACATAAGTGTACACTGCCAACCAGAATTATTGGCACCATCAATTAATATCAGAAAAAGTGCAGGATTAAATTCAGTTCATTGTTGATCAAATATGCACTATGCTCAGAAAAATGGAAAAAATTGTGTAGTTTAATTGTTGTACCATTGATCAGAGGAAAAACACATCTTTAATGGTATAAAATCTCCTGGTTTTTGATGGTGTCCAAATAGTCCCCAGGGCCTTCAGAGGGAAAACAGTATATACATGTATATCACTATAAGGCTCTTTTCTGCAAACCTATGCTCCTTATTACACCAAGCATTTATTGCCAAAAAGCTCAATTTTTGTCTCGTCTGACTATAACACCCGGTTCCAATCTAAATTCCGGTAACATTTAGCAAACTGCAGGTTCAGACATTTGTGGTATGATGACAGCAGAGGCTTTCATCTGGCGAGCCTTCTAAATAGCTTGTTGGCATAGAGGTGGCGTCTAATTGTACTTTTGGAGACTTGGGCTGTGTTCGAAACCACCTACTAGCGTACTTCTCACACTTAACTGTGATGTAAAATTAGTATGTAGTATGCATAGTCTGTTCATTTTCAGTGTGCAAAAAGTACCCGGATGTATACTACGGCTGTGTTTGAAACCGCATGCTATCTGTACTTAGCATACTAACTATGTCGAAAATGAATATGCAGTGTATTTCTACTGCATAGTATGTTCATTTTTAGTACGCAAAAAGGGCCCAGATTTATACTACAACCCAAATTCCAAAAAAGTTGGGACAATATGTAAAATGCTCATAAAAGCAGAAAGCAGTGATTTGTAAATTCTCTTACATATATTTAATTGGAGACAGTACAAAGAAAAGATATTTAATGTTTTACCTTATAAACTTTATTGATTTTTGTAAATATACGCTATTTCTGAATTTGATGCCTGCAACACGTTCCAAAAAAGTTGGGACAGGGCCAAAAACAAGACTGGGAAGTTAAAAAAACACCTGCTTGCCTTTTCGGCGGCAGTGTAGTATAATGGTTAAGGAACTGGCCTTGTAACTGAAAGGTTGCAGGTTCAATTCCCAGGTAGGACACTGCCGTTGTACATTAGCAACAATTTCTGAGTATACAACAGAGCTTGCCAAAAGACGCCCTATAATACAGTTGCGTGTTTTCATCTGAGCAACCAATCGTATGGTGTGATTGCAAGGAATAATAACTGACAAAACAACTAAAACAGCAACAATGGCGAGATTTTAAAGGGACAGTTTGGAATTTTTGATATCCAGCCAGATTTTCAACTCACCCGTGACGATTTTGTCAATCGTGAGCCGCACGTTATAATGGAAGTCAACGGGGGCATCATGCAGCTCCAAAACTTAAACATACTCCATAGTGCACCTTCAGCAACTTAATCACATGGCAGTCGCGATTTCAAGCGTTATTTCGTAATTTTGATGTCAAATTACCAAAATCTGTTAATGTAATTAAAATTCTCTGTGTGTTGCCGTGTGCAGTAGAGTGATTGGCCATACAATATACACGAGCAGACACAGATACAAACTGATGTGATGCCTGGGTTGCATTGACTGCAGACTAGTTAGCTAACAGAAGCAGCTGCTGCATTTGTGCTGTACACAAACATGTAGCTATAGAATATATATTTTTTAATAGGCTACTGACAGCCGCAGGTACGTGGAGCATTCAATTCCAAACTGTGTGTACTGGTTATTAATACTAACTGGCTTAGTATGTACTACACAGTACATACTAGCGTAGTATATAGTATGTAAGTATATAGTACGCGGTTTCGAACACAGCCTTGGTGACCCCAGGATGCAACCAATTTCTGCAATTCGCAAACTGTGGCTGTGTTCGGAATCGCTCCCTATTCACTATATAGTGCACTATTTAGGGTATCGGCCATTTTGTAGGGTGTCCAAAATTCAAAATGTCAAATTTGACACCCTAAATAGTTTACTCAATATCCCCCACAATGCACCACAAAATTTTGGGTACAGACGATGTACACTACATCACCGGAGACATTTTTTTTGTCAAGATGGCGACGGCTGAGCCTGCGCTGGTCTACAAATGTAAATATAAATGCAAGTTTCATCTTGTAGCCTATATTAAATCAGTTTAGTCAGCTTTATAACCGAAATATAAATAAAAGCGGTAGATTAAATATATTACAAAGTGTTAACTATTTTTTTAATTTAACAATTATTACTGTTTAACCTCTTCCTACCGAGGGCAAAATAGGCCAAATTTTGCCTGTTTTCACTAGTGACAAACAAAGGTGGTTATCTCAAAAACTATAAATGGTACAAATATGGTTCATGGCTTTTATTAAAGCAGACACCTGCAGTATTACGACTAAGCAGTGAGAACTCATAGAAATCCAGTTTTTGATACTTAACTACAACAATTTATGTACAGTAAATATAAAAAAACTAAAAAACGGGTACCTACATTCAAGTTTAAGAATTTTTACCTGATGAGCTACAAATGCAATCAAGGAAATGACTCCTCTATCTGATTCATCAATATGCTGCCTACCTCTGGTAACAATCTCTTGTCAATATCTCAAACCATTCAAATTTTACAGGGTTTTTTTCAGGTGAACCTTTTTCGTTATCCAAATGGTGCCAAATGGTGCCAAATGGTGCCAAATGTGCCAAAAATGGCAATGTTCCAGAAAGGTCTCAATATGATTTATTTTTTAGGTTTTTACAATAAAATGAGATAATTTGTCAATATTGGCAATAAAAGTTCATTTTTAGACGTGTTCTTGGTGTTCTGCATATTACACAACTAACCACCCAAGGTTACAAAAAGCTGTCAAAACCCATGTAGCAGCACAGTGAATCTTGTGTATTTCACCAGAGCCCCATTAGCCAGAAATGAGTCCAGGAATGTGCAAACAGGTTTTCAAATGAATAATGGGAATAGTATGAAACTTCCCTACACATTAATGCTTGCCAGTCATGTCCTTTATTCTGTTGCCACCTCCTATGACAGGGACGTTGGGGTTGGGTTTTAGGAGGCAAAACTTTATACATGACAAACATATATCAACTATATTACAAGTGCACTAAGGTGTACTACTAAAAGTGCAGTGGATAAAAAATCAAAAGTCCACCAGTTTCCTAGATAAAAAATAAAAACACCCCTGCTGTAACAAATAAAAAGATCCTTGCCTCTAATTGCTGAAGTTACCGTATTTACACAAAGAAAGTACAAAATGGCAGGGTCCAAAAAGCTAAAAAAAATGAACTAAAAACAAAAAAAGGTAAAGGATCAAAACATCGGGGTGGAGGTTGAGGAGAGATTATTTAACCATTCATACAGAAGCCATTTAGACTACACATTCCCTCAGGAGAGCAATCTGCATCATTACAAATCCCACTAACCCTGTCCATGGAATTGTCCACCATGTTGATATACCCATTAGTCCCCCTTATACAACAACAATCAACAATAATAATAATCAACAAGTACTCCCTCATGTTATCATGTTCTCTCCCTCATACCATGCATAAATTACCATTTTGTTTACCTGCACAGCCTTCTGTACTGCATACAGAACAATTTACTCAGGTGGAACAATGACTTTACTAAACACTTCCAGAAGCCATTTCACACTCAAAAAAATCGTTTTAGTAGCTCATCTCAGACACAAATAGATAGCTAGCTGCTTGTTACCTGTAATTTTGCTTGCATTACATTACATTTATTTAGCAGACGCTTTTATCCAAAGCGACGTACAGTAAGTGTGCACAGAGACATCAAGATCACTACAGAACAGACAAGGCAAAGCACATCCTTCGCATAATGTAGCAGCTATCCCTAGCAATGAACGTCGACTGTAGTTCACAGTAAGCTGTGGGCAAATCAGCAACACCACACTTCCATTCCTAATACTCGTATAAACTATAATAAACAGACAGGAAAACACAGGGATGCTTGCTAGCTTGCCACTGTAAAGGCAATACTATCTATATTAATTTAGCTGAGAGGGACCGATTTTATGCATAAGTATATAAGGTTAGTTAGCTTCACAGAAGAAACACAGGGATTCACGCATTGCAGCTAAATTTCCTTCGATGCTTACACCAAACATCTGTGTTGTTGGCAACGCCACGTAACACGTGCGAGTTTGTCAACACAGACAATACACCCTAAGTTTACTTCATAAATTATTTATCATACCGTTGGAATGTGCAATTTGTAATATTAATTGTATGAAAAACAATAAAATACAGTTGACAATGTAATTACGAACCCGCATGGCATTGCGTGAATTCACACTGGTATATCGAAAAATCGGTAATACCACCAGCCCTAACGACGTTACCTGCCATGGCGAAATTCAATGCGTTTATAGCATAACACTGTTAGTATGATAAAACAACTTACATTTCAGCAACATCATCTCGGTCATCAGTGGATTCAGCGTCACTGAGACAGGATGAGTCTCCCTCGGCAAAAACATCTTCTGGCTTATCCAGTTCGTCTAGCACTTGGTGCACGGATAAACGCCTCAAAAATCTCGACATAACTACACAAAAACTGTATCAAAAATACTCTAAAGTATTAAATGTAACTGCGGGCCTTACCTAATTAATTGTGCTTTGCTAAACGGAATGTAGCGAGCTACGCTACAAGGTAAAACCACTGCGCCATTTTGGTTCGATAATTACGCGTGGCTCGCCACTTCCTCATACGCACGGCTCGCTTTCCTTTTTTACGACGGCTATTGTATTCAATAGCCGGCTTGTTTCAAAGATAAGAGTCTTGGCTATTTCCTGGAATATTTGACAGACAGTTTTAAAACCCAATGGAAAGCTAATAATACTCAGAGTGGAGGCGGGTGGAAGACGGTTTTTCCCACTTCAGATAGGCCTATTGTGCTATCAGTCAAAGAAATACACCCAATTGACGACGGTTTTGCATAAATCACTGCAAGCATGTTCAAAACTACTCTGGCTAACATATACTAAGCCATGGGATTGGTACTCCAGAAACTGGCTGAGTTTCACAACGCCAAAGTGAACACAGCCGAACGAGTCGTAATCAAGTGCAAAAAAGCACAAGTCGGTTTAAAATTGGAAAAAAATAATGTACAGCCGTATGAAAGTTTTAAAGTATTTTTTCTTGAAGCCTAAAGGTATAATGATTTTTCAAACCAAAGTTTTGTGAAATACAATTAAGCAGAACAGTTTACCAGCACATTGTTTATGGTGTGACATCAAGCTGCAATACATGTTTGAGAATTAGGTCCGAGTTTCCAACGTTATTTACAAAGTTTTATTCCGACGTTTTGGGCTTAAAAACCACTTTCCCAGAAGGAATGGATATATCTTAAGGATATTTAATCAAAATATTGAGGTGAGCAGTTTATTATATATTATTAAATTAATGAAATGTATAATGTAATAATTTCCGTCACGCCGGCGTTACCGCTAGGGGGCGTTTGGCATTAAGAGGTTAATGGAAAATGCAACTTAATTAGCTTGTTAGCTACCTAGTTACCTAACTTACCTATCTACCTACAACGAGACAACACTTGTTCAAAATAATTTTTTTTTACCGTTTCTTGTACGGCGGCGGAGCGAATGTGGCCATTGCAACTTGTTGCTCTTCTTTGTTGTTGTAGTCGACCAGTGCCGGCACTACATTCGTAGTTAACGTAAAGTATCGCTCCGCCGCCGTACTTCCACAGATAATATAGGTCAGCACAAAGTAAAGGATTCAACGATAGTTTGACTTAAAAAATGATGGTATAAGCACTCAAAATAACCCTGATAGACTGTCATCATATTTTATTTGCTTTGGGTGCACTGTGGAGTGTTTAAGTGCGTTTGGTAGTGGATGCTACGGTTACCATAGAGTTGCGCTAGCATTAGCAACGTGTGTATGTCCAAAAGAAGGGACAGCATGGAATTAGCTGAAAATGGTTTCCATCAATCAACTACATCATGGGTAAGTCGTAATTGAGACATTATGTCCAAAATTCCAAACTATCCCTTTAATTATTGCCCTAATGGAAATAGGTAGTTTCAGACATGAAACTATTTTGATATAGCCATTTCTTGATTTATGAAGGTGAACAACCTTTTTTCTCATTTAATTTGTGTGTTCTCTGATCTTCCTTATGTTGATGGATGACGAAGGGGATTTGACCTCTGTGTCACCTCATATTTATACCCCACAGAAACAGAAAGTTGAAAATTGCCACATAATGGTTCCTAAGGACTTTATAAAAAGTAAAACATGAATGGGAACATAGTTCAATTAGGTTTTGTTTGTAACTATTTCTAGCATTGGCAATAATTGGGACATTTATATTTATTTATTTATTTTTTTATGACAGTTTTTTTGGAAAATATGAAAAATTGATTGAAATATGAGAAACATCTAATTAAAGATTAGATGTTTCTCATATTTTGAGTATACACCATATGTTTTTTGAGAAAATGTTTTTTACGAAGAATTTGAATCTCTGAATAACTTTTAAATAATTTAGTTAAAGATTATATGTTTCTTATATTTTGAATGTAAAGTCATGCTGGTGAATGACATACTTTGATCATAGCCTTTTTTGCTTATGTTTTTCAGGGTAGCCAGTAAATCTGGTGGGCACTGTATGCACAAATAAAAACACAAATATGCACATTACATAGATTTCCTACTTTCCAGTTTTGGGCCAGGGAATACTTTTTAGGGTTGCTGTTATTTATTTACTAACTGGATGGGGATACTAACACGCTTGACTGAAGGGTGCAAGTTAGAACCATTATAAAGGCATCAGAAAATGTGGGAGTTGGTGAGCACTATCTGCAGGGAAGGAGAATGCTAGGAGGGTAATGAGGTACAAACAGATGCTAGAATATCCGCCATTACTCTCATCATTACTGGAGTGAGCTTCATCCCACCTAATGATGTGGATATTCTACTGGAACATGTTGCTATTGTTTACAAACTCCTTGTTGTTTAATCAGCTGTGGCCTGATAATACTGGAAAACAGTACAGGCCCGGAAAGAAGTGCCTAGGGGAGAAAGAGACTGTTCAGTTTCTCATCCCTCCAAAAGACCTCCAAATAAGTGAGCATGTGCAGATCTTGTTCATATGAGTCAAAATAATGTGGAAAAATCTGGTGGGAGGTCCATTCTGACAACCATTAAATATTATGTACATGTAATCACTGTCCCATCTTATCAGAAGACAATTATTTGCCTGAGATGAATTAGGCTGCTCTGCAATGGGGGTGGACCTCCACCTATGCTGATTATGCAAGCTCTCACATCAAGGGTGTACAGCTAAAAAATATTGTGTGACGTTGAGAAAGATGCAGTTTAAGAAACCTACAGTATATTAAGCATTTTAATGCAGGTAATATGTATGTTGGGGAGTCTCTAACCTCTGCTTCATTCAAATATATTGATCCACTCTCTGAGGGGGGACAGAACCTGTTCCAGATGTGCAATATTTACAGTAACACATTACATCTCTGAAGACCTCAATCTGACAGGTGTTTTTTCTGACACCCAATGCCAGTTTGAAGAGACTATACCTTACATGGATTCCCAGGTTTTGAATGCACGGGCCACCAACAAACAAATGGTTTTCCTGTGACCCCATATAAAGATGTAGCCAAACATATATTATTAAATTTGGGATTGCAGTGTTTAATGTTTGTCAAAAAATAAAGTTTATTTTGCCTGGAATTGTGAAATGTGAATTTAAAGTGTGTTGTGATAAGCTATTTTTATCATATGTATCTTGGCATTTAGTATCCCCTATGGAAAAAGAATATACTGCAGTATATTGTACATTTATCAAAATTATCTTCACAATATATTTTAAATATACTGCAGTATATTACATTTCCATAAGGAATCTACCTCAATCCCTGACCACCTGGTTTTGGAAGCACTGCTTTAAGAAAACATGGGGTTATTAACAGTCACTAACTTACTGTTTATGCCATTTAGAGTTCACCTGAGGGGGTCTGCTCTTGTGGCTTTTTAATGAGTTAGCTTTCATGGGATATTAATATTTCACCCCAATAATTTTTCAGAATCCAATTATGGTCAGCTATTACTGTCCTATTATGTTTTGGTTTTCTCAGATTTGGAGGGCTGCCAGTTATGCTGAAAATCTTCCTTTTCCTTGTTACAACATTTATACGGTGTGGCCCTTTACCCAGGAAGAATATTAGCCTACCACCTCATGCTGTTGTATGAGCTTATTATTTTGTCATTTTTGTTCCTATGCACAAATTGTTGTTATTGTATTATAATTTTCCTTCTGCCTATTTCTCTTTTAGACAATTTGTCAAACAGGATTTTTTTTATTTTACATTCTGTGGAAAGTAAAACAGTGGGTGGACTGAAAAAAGTGGCTGAAATGGGGTCCCTAAATTAAAAAAAGGAACCATGTTAATTTAGCATGGTGCAGGAAACAAACCACATGTAATGACCAACCACAAGGCACTTCCATGAGTGCCTAAAGATAATTATGAATTTTTCCGACTGTTCAGTTAACTTTCATTGTAAACAGCACCTCTGAACACTCGCAGCCACATCAAAAGCTAACCAGTCACTCTGAATCAGGCATTGGCTTGGGATTAAAGGCAGTCAAATGGTCCATTTACCCTGCTGATTTGTCTCTTCTGAACCCTCTCTGGTGGAAAGCCTCTAAAGCATAATCCTCTAAAGACTGGAGTCTACCGCTGTGCCTACTGCACATTTCCATCTTTCAGAAGTTGCACCAAATCCTTGACTTTGTCTCAAAAGCATTTGAGTGAGGGGGTGTTAGGGTACTTGAGTACTAGAAGAAAGAGAGAGAGCGAGGTTTTGTCATTTGTAGTCTGACGGCATTTCTAATGTTGCGGATTCAAAGAAAGTTTACGCCTCACTATTTTAAGACTTGCAAATTTCTCACTAATGGCCTCTTCAGATGGTCAGTTTTAAGAACCATCTTCACTTTTTTTTCGTCAGAGCACGCCTTGTTGCATTAAATAATGCAAACAAAGCAGTGCATTTCTGTTTGTCCCTTGTAAAAAACTAAAACTAAACAAAAGAAGAAACTGCATGGACATTAAAGTTTTAATGTAATTTACTAGGTACCTGATTTTTTTATATATACTTACTTAACAACAAATGAACAATAAATGATGATAAAGAGTGCAGTTGATAAAGTGCATTCCCAGGCTGCTCAGTAGCTCCCTCAAAAAACTGGGCACCTCCTCACCACCTTTCCCTCACTCATCTCCTACAAGGAAGTATACAAAACAGCCTGTACATTTCAAGTACAAGAAGTTGCATGTACAGCATACAATGTACCTGGAATTGCGGTTTGCATTGAGACATTAATTAATACGTAACAATTAATATGTAATTAATATGTAATCAGCAACATTAGAATAGGACACAAAGATCGGTTTATGGGACACGGAGGAGAGGAGGTGGTAGTGGAGGAAAGGAGGAGTTGTGCAAGTTTGGTGTTGAATAATGCGTTACAATGCATAAAACACCCCAGACCAGGTTTTAACTCAAACTCTGATGCATTGTGCATTTGGCTTTATGATTGCACACATATGAATGCATGAACACATAAGATGGATTGTTTATTTCAATTTCATTACTTGAAATGCAAGCTGTGTTCGGTTATACAGTTATACAGGTTATACATATATATTTAGGCATTGTATCTGTATGGAGTTAATCAATGTAAGCTGCTTCAAAGAGGAAGATACATGTTTGTTAAATGCATGTAGGTGCACTGGTTTTTGTTATGTCCATTTTTTTACATTATTAAGATATAACACCTGACAGCTAAATGCACAGGTCTGTCTTTCATTTCTATTCACAATTGCATGCAAATATATATATATATATATATATATATATATATATATATATTGGATGATTGTTGAAATTACCAAACTGTAATAGTGAAGATAAAAATAACACATTGAGGGCTGCTGGATGGCTCATTTAGTCAAAGTGCCACACTGTGGTGCATGGATGAGCCTAATGGTCTCGCATCGAATCCGGTCCTTGCCAGTGCCGACTGTGGCCGGTAGATTCATAGGACGCAAGCAATTGGCGATTGCATTGCCCAGGGTATGGGAGCGTTCAGTCGGTTAGGGATCCACGTTCGTTCATCGCTATCTAGTGACCTCCGCTGTTCGATCAGGCGCCCATGGACTGCAGGCCGCGTAGCTGCATATGAAAGGTCTTCCTTTGACTCCACTCTGTTCGAGCTTAGCTGTAGTCTGTTGTGTGAAAAGAAACAGTTGGTGACACTATGTGTTTTGAGGGGAACTGTGGATGTCCCCACTCTCCAGAATTGGCAATGGGGTTCACACTGTGGTTGCGGATGATTGGCCATTCCAAGTTGTGTGGGAATTGGAGATTCGCAGTCCCACTTCAAATAGAGCCAAATCAAATGAAAAAAAAAGAACATTTAACTTTAAGTAAAGATTTGGGACTAATGTGTAAATCTTAGCCTATATTTACATCTATGTACAGATGGGTGACAAATTAAAGGAACCCCTACAGTGAGAGGGTCCGGTGGCTCTGTTATGCTGTGGGGGGCATTTTCCTGGCATGGTTTGGGTCCACTTGTCCCCTTACAGGGAAGGGTCACTGTAAATCAAAACAAAATTATTCTGAGTGATCACTTTTATCCTATGATGAAAAAGTTCTATGCTGATGGTAGTGGTCTCTTCCAGGATGCGAATGACCCCATCCACAGGGCACGAGGGGTCACTGAATGGTTTAATGAGTATGAAAATTATGTGAATCGTATGTCATGGCCTTCGCAGTCACCAGATCCCAACCCAACTGAACACCGATGGGAGATTTTGGACAAACGTGTTAGACCGCACTCTCCACCACCATCATCACAACACCAAATGAGGGAATAACTTTTGGAAGAATGGTGTTCCTCCAGTAGAGTTCCAGAGACTACAATCTATGCTAGACTAGAGGTAGAATCTATGCCGATGCGCATTGAAGCTGTTCTGGCAGCTGGTGATGGCCCAACATCTTATTAAGACACTTTATGTTGGTTTTTCCTTTAATTTGTCTCCCATCTGTATATTTTTTGTGTGTGTATGTGTGTGTGTTAGTTTGTTATGGGCCACAGTTTTAGTTTTCTTTTGCAAATTGAATGTAATGTGTTTGAGGCCGATTTGCCAGTTTGCTCCTCGCACATTCAAATCAATATTCCTTGTACACAGAGTTGAAAACTGAGTTGAAATGCATTATTGATTTTTGGCAGTTTCATGAGCCTCAAGGCCACTGGCATTGTAGAGGCAGGTTCAGTTTGGTTCTTTGCCTTGTGGTTAGACGTTCCTATTCCGCAAAGTTATGATTTCCATGCCCACCAAGTGCTTGGCTTGGCACATATTTTAAAAAGTTAGATTTTCCTGACCAGGGGGCATATTTCTACATCCAGATACATGCTTCAGTTCTCTGCATAAGTTCTTGTTATGAGTCATCCAGGTTGACCACAGCTTCCACGGGATAGAAATTCTAAGAAGTGCAAAAGCTGCATTGATTAATTTCCTCTGCAAAGCTTTAAAAGCCCTGGATTCAGTGTTATTGGCGATTTGTTACTCAGTGGAAGGGACATACTAAACTATACTAACTATAACTAAACTATAAAAATATCTATTATTGGCATTACATGCATTAATACATAAAAACAACAAACAAACTTGTGCATTTGGGTCGTTTTTGAGATGGTTTAGGTAATGGACTGGAAATCTTAAATATATGGTTCTGTGCTAAATTAGTCCCTGGCCTTGAAATTGAATGGCCAGGTATGTATATGAATATCCTTTCACCTCTGCTCTCACGGTAAATACATCAAGTAATTTTAGAACAGATTATTGATTCTAATCCAAGACCAGCTTTGAATGTATCTCAATGTATTTTAGATGTCAGCTTTTAATTCACGTGACTGGAGGCGACAGGCACACAAATCAAATCTTTTAAAACACAAAATCATTCAATGTGATTCTTGTTTTATATCACACTGGGGAACATACTCTTCTATTACTGTGGTGTTAAATTGATTCCCCCGACTAGAATTTGGAATCAAAGCAATCAAGTACATTCATTCATATGAATCAGTTCTCTCAGTAGGAATTTGGGAGTTCTAAAATAAAGATTTACAAAACAATTTCACAAGATGTACATTTTGCCTAATATGAATATACTCTCATATACTTTATTTTTGACATCAGTGGGGAAAAGGAAAAAAAGCCCCCTTACTGTATGTGCCATATGGAGACTAGAGTGCAACAAAGACTGGGGCAGAATAGACTCAATTGTGTGTATTGTACCTGTGAAGCATTGCAATACAGTGCCGCCATAATTATTGCCAACCCTGGAAAATATAAGCAAAAAAGGCTATAAAAATATCGTTTATCAGAGTGACCTTACGCTCAAAATATTAAATACTCTCTCAAAAAACATGTCATAATTATTGGCAACTCTAGAAATAATTACAAACAAACCCGAATTGAAGTACATTCCCATTTTTTTATTTTATACTTTTTTTAGCAAATACATTTTTAAGCAAAGTCTTTAGAAACTAACATGTGGTCATGTTTCACCGGGGTATAAATATGAGGTGACACCCAGGCCTAAACCCCTTAGTCATCCATCAACATTTGAAAGATCAGAGAACACGAAAATGAGACAAAAGGTTCGCCTAAATAAATCATGCAATGTCTATAGAAAAATAGCTTCATGTCTGAAGCTACCTATTTCCACCATTAGGGCAATAATTACAAAGTTTAAAGCAACTGGAGTGTAGTTTTCACTCACAAACAGTGATCACTGTCTACATGACTTTGACAGTGTTAAAAAATCACTGAAACATTGCTGCCAGTCTTTTCACCATTTTCTTACGAGATATGTTTTACAGTGTAACCATTCCAAACACTCAACATCTCTCATGTAAATATGGCTGCTTGTGGCTGTAAATGGATTCTTAGCTGATCACCCGCAAAGTGTGAGATGATAGCACGTGCAAATACTTTGGCTGCACCCGCAAAATAACACCCCTTATTTGGGATCATAGTAAATCGACCACTTGGTGCACAGATATTTCTTGAAAATGCGGGATTTTGTTAGCACCAGTGCCTTTTACCTATATGGTTTATGCACACATGTTGTACATAATGTGTTTTCTGTAAAACAGCCTCATGATTGGGGCCTCCTGCTCTTATCAATCTTGTCACAGAACAGAAAGAGGTAGTGAGGCGTTATATAGTGTTTCCTCTTGCCACCGTGGCAGCATTTTTTGTATCAATAACCGGTGAAATCAACTTCTCTGTGGGAGGTTTGAGGTATGGGTTCATTATTCAGTTTTGGATTGTTTATTTGGACCAGTCAAATTCCATTTTTTGAAGAACAAAAGATGTGAAATGGGGTAATAATGGAATAACCTTTGACAGAAGAATACAGGAAAGACAGAAGGAAGCAATGATCATTTCCCAAAATATTTGGAACAACATTGCAGATATTCAATGGCACTAAAAATCAAAAGAACATATCCTAATGGATTTCACTGCTTGCACAATATCTTAAAGGATCATGCAAACATTAAACAGTATCAATATCCATGTTGAGCATATTCTGCAGGATTTCAGTCTGGCAGAAATTGTGAAATTGCACATTTTACAAATTTACTTTTTTGAATTAAAAGCCCTCAGGTAAAATACTGAAACTAGTTGCCTTCTTTACCTCGAGGCCAGTTGTTGGGTCACACATGCAACAATGTATATGAACTTGAAACAAAGCTAAATATTGACAATGTGAAAGGGCTCAATATCATATGGATTTGAGTTCACAATTAAAGGGTAACTACACTCTAGATCGCTTTTTTAAACTGTAAACGTGTTTGTACGCCTACCTTATAATGAAACTTATTAATCCATTCTGTTATTTCAACAATTCTGAAATAATATTGTCTATCATAAGAAACTGGTAGAAAAGCATCTTTGTGCTGCCCTCTAACAGTTGAAATGTCCTTTCTGCTCCCCCACACTGCTCCCGCCCCAATCGTGATGTCAGAGTACCTCTTTGTTGTCGCCCACAATGGAAATAGCTGGCACCTGATTGGTTTGAAGCACTAAGGTCCTTTGGTTTCGGCTCCACGTTTTTAAACCGGAACAACGTGGCGTCCTGTTCATAAACTCTCTTATTCCACCTATACACAGTTGAAGTCGGAAGTTTACATACACTTAGGTTGAAGTCATTAAAACTAATTTTTAAACCACTCCACAGATTTCATGTTAGCAAACTAGTGTTGGCAAGTCAGTTAGGACATCTACTTTGTGCATGACACATTTTTCCAACAATTGTTTACAGACAGATTACTTCACTTTTAATTCACTATATCACAATTCCAGTGGGTCAGAAGTTTACATACACTAAGTTGACTGTGCCTTTAAATTTTGAATATTTGGTTGCATATCCTTTGCATGCCATGAATTCCTGACGTCTGTGATCCAACAGCATCAAAAGACTCTTGATATCTTATTTTCTGGTACTCTTACAAGCGATACTATAACATCTCTGCATTTGAATGGATCTCTATGGGAATTGAGGGGTGGGACTAGCTGTAAATTACACTGGAACAGTATGGAAACACATGGTTGGCTAAATGGCTCTAAGTCATCAAGGGTCTGACGTATCAAACAAGCCTTAAATCATCACTCTGCTGCCAGAAATACAGTAGATATAGATGGATAACTTGAAGGGTTTCTTCTCCTGACTTATTTTTCCATAGAGTTCAATAGGAAAATTTGTCAGGAGAAACAACCCTTAAAGTGATCAATTAAAGCATGCAAAGAATCTGCAACGTCTAGTTAGACAGTTTGATTCGAGTTATACAAACTACTTTGTACATTGTACGTACAGTTTGTATGAAAATGCCAATAGGCACACGTCCTCCGCCCCCACCCCTCTCCCTCACTCACCCCACAAAGTATTTTTTAGGCGGAGACAGACTGAGACAGTGGGTACCCTTACTCTTGACTCGTGACATGTCTTTCTTCTCCGACTCTCATTTCCACGTTGTTTCTACTTGAAGCTGCTTGCCAGTCAATGTTCAACTGACTGTTCAACAGTCAGTTGAACATTACAACATTGTGTCATTGCATTTTTTAGTTTTTTTTTAGTTTGACTCGTGGAACTCGTGGACATTGTTGACAAAATACAGGGGATAATCATAGTTGGAGTTCTGTTTATTCAAAAGTTCCACTCCAGATCTATAATGGGAAGAACAATTTACACTTTCATGAGGAATAATTTTTTTCACTGGGTGCCATTGAAAGAGTTAATGTTTATAGTTCAGTTCAGCAATCATCAATATAGACATGTGTTTGCATTGGATGTTGATTTAATCCAGGCCTACGGGAGGTAATCATAGCCCTGTATACTTGATTACCTGTCTTCTCAAAGGAATAAATCTCGCAAAAAAAATATATGAAAAATCTTTTCTCTCCTTTGATATGTGACATCACATTTGATATGTGACATTTTTTTCCACATTAGCACTTTCCTTCTGGTCAATTCCTCACTTGGTGCAACAAAGACATCGTCATGCTGTAAAGAAATGTATTAAAGTGTGCTATTATGCCATTATTTTGGTTCATCATATCTATGGGGTGATCATGGACAGTAATGAAGACAAACCTGTGTTTAATTTTACCCCAGAGACAGAAAGATACTGAAATCCTCCTCTCCGCCAATTCATAAAATATGGTTCCTGTCTTTAATGATGAATGAATAATCATTCTCACACCCCCCATGGTTTCCATTTTCCCCTCCTTAATCAACAGCAGAAGAAACAGAAGGGAGAGGAAATAAAGGAAAATTGTTAAAACTGGAGACTGAACAAGTCAACGCAGGCCAGACATTGTTTTTCAACCTAAAACGTGAGGATGACATTATGTCTCAAGTTCTCTGAATTCTGATCTGCAGCTGTGATAGAATGAAGCGTATGTATAGTAATATGTACATTTCTGTCACAAACCAAACACGGGCTGAACCCAAATGCAACGACCAAGAGACAGGGGAACAGAAAAAGTAATTTATTAAAGAGCTTGGGGTAGTCCCAAGCTGTACACAGGTTAACACAATAGTAAAGAGAGGTGAGGAAGTTCTCCGGCACAGCGAACTGCTCCAAGCCGGAGCTGGACTTGGGTAACCCCAAGAAGTTCCAAGCCGGAACTGGGCTGGTACTGGACCGAGCAGTCCAACAGGAACTGGATCACGGGAATGAGGAGGTGTTCCAAACCGGAACTGGACTTGATACGGAAGACGAGTTCCAAACCGGAACTGGACTGGTTCTGGACCGGGAGGTCCACAGGAACTGGATCACGGGAACGAGGAATTGTTCCAAACCGGAACTGGACTTGATACGGGAGACGAGTTCCAAACCGGAACTGGACTGGTTCTGGACCGGGAGGTCCAACAGGAACTGGATCGCGGGAGCGAGGAGTTGTTCCAAACCGGAACTGGACTTGATACGGGAGACGAGAGTTCCGAACCGGAACTGGACTTGATACAGGAGACTGGAGCGGTTCGAACTCGGACTGGAACTCTGGAACACGGTAATGTCCCAGACCGGAACTGGACTGGAAGCAGAGGTAGGGATATGGCAGGATACGACAGGGCAGAGCAGTGTAGCGGAGCTCAGGTTGGCCCGGTTGGGCCAGCTGGGCCACAGTGGAGGCTAGAACCGTAACCGTAGCAATGGCGGTAGCCACGGCCGGACAGGAACCACTGTAGGGTGGAGAGGCAGAACACCCAACTGCGGGCGCAACGTTAGATGGAAGCAGAGGTACCGCAACACACACAGGGAGTCGTTAACAGCTACAGGACAGGATGGGAACGGAACGTTACAATTTCATCAGTAAACCCCCTGATCTATGCCACTGCATTAAGATGTGTTTGTGCAAAAGGAATCATATAAGGAATAATATCTTGTATATAGAGCCACATGATGTGAGAATGAAGACTGTGCACAGGTCAGAGCCCAGGGTGTGTCTAGGAAGTGTCTACTGACCTCCATTTGTGAGGACCTAATATACCTTTGGAATAGATGAGATATCTTGACAAAAAAAATTGATGCAATACATTTTGATACAGTAAGTGTCTGTTGGAGCGTGGGTTTGGGCATTACATTACATTACATTCATTTAGCAGACGCTTTTATCCAAAGCGACGTACAATAAGTGCATACAGAGACATCATCAAGATCACTACAGAACAGCCAAGACAAAGCACATCCTTCCCATAATGTAGCAGCTATCCCTAGTAATGAACGTTGACTAGTTCACAGTAAGCTGTGGGTAAATCAGCTATACTACACTTCTATTCTAAATACTATTTTAAACTATAACAAACAGACAGGAAAAACACAGGGAACTAGTAAACACAGGAAACTGATATTCCTAGGTTAGAACATCAGTCAAGGTGGAGTCTGAAGAGGTGTGTCTTCAGGCCTCGACGGAATGCAGACAGGTTTCGAGTAGAACGTAGGGGAATGGGAAGTTCATTCCAGCACTGAGGAGCTAAGGTGGAAAAGCTCCGCAGTCGGGACGAGCGAGAGCCGTTGACACGGAGGGGGGGGAAGTGCAAGTCGCCCTGCTGTAGAAGAGCGAAGTGGTCGAGCAGGAACATAGTTCTGGATTAAGTTCTGCAGGTAGGCGGGGCCTGTCCTATTGGCTGCAGTGTAGGCCAGGGTCAAAACTTTGAACCTGATCCTGGCTGCAACTGGCAGCCAGTGGAGTGACCTCAGCAGGGGGGTTACATGGGAAAATTTCGGGAGGTTGAACACAAGCCGGGCAGCTGCATTCTGGATCAGTTGAAGAGGCAGAATGGCACAGGCCGGTAGGCTTGCGAGCAGGGAGTTGCAGTAGTAACTTCCGTAGTTGCAGGGAACAAGGTAATGACAAATGAAAAAGGTCTGTTTTTGTAATCCTCTCAAGGAAGATGAGGCTTTTTTCTCCTGGTAAATTGAGAAGTGATGGGGCATTATGCTTGAAGAATAAATCACCCAAGGACAGAAGAGCACTCGCAGCAAAAATTTCAGTAGAGCTTTTCCTTTACCCCAAGTACAAAATGGCGGTTTCTCTGCCTGGTCAGCATCAAAAGAAAAAGTAATCATTAAAATGATAAAAAATTACATTCTGGGTGGTTAGTGGTCGATTATTAGAAAATGGTTTCATGACTGGGGAGATGAAATATGGTCTTGTTTATTAGAAATGTTTTCTCAAGAATCTCCAGCTGGGAATAACAGTAATTATGTCTGTTACCTCTTGTGAAACCTCCATGCCCCCTTAGAAACATCTCTTTCATCCCTTCCTGATAAAAATACCAAAAATGTATTTTCATTGTGTGCCTCCAAACCATTTTTCTTTAATTTGGCCAATATAGACCTCATCCTCTCTGAATATAGCATTATTACTATCACTTAATGCATTGCTTGTTATAACACATATGAAATATAAAACTTAAAGTGATGGACAAGGGATTCTAAAAATTTCAAATAACCACAACATAACACAGAAGGATGTATCCACTCCACACCCACTGTCATGGTTTTTGACGAGTTCTTCCCTTGCGGTTGTTTTCCTCAGTAGCCACGCGAGCGCGCTGCCCTTTTAGTGGATGTTTGCTCCGCCCCGTCTTTTTCGCGGAGCTTCTCTCAGCATCACACCTGTGCGTGGTTACCTTGGAGCTATTTAAGCCCACGTTTTCTTCGTTCTGGGCTTCTATATTATTTTGCACTGTTTTGTGTTTTGGGTTGTGTTTTGTGTTTGATATTAGTTTTGCCTTTGTTTGCTTAGCCGGTATGGTTAAGTCTAGGCTCTGTAGGAGACCTCTTTGCTCCAATGTGTTTTATTGGAGTAATGCGGGACTTGCCTTTGTGTATATAGCTATTAGGACTCTTCGTCCGTGGCTCTTTTCTGTCGCCGCTTCCTGGTTTTTTTTCTTTGCCTAGACCTGTTGCCTTTTCTGTCTTTCGATCATCTCTCTGTCTACTGTCTTCCTTGAAAGCGAGAGGACTCTTTTTGTTTGTGGGTATATTTATATAGTAATTTCTTACTAAGAGACAGGGCATTTATCATACTGTGAGGCAGGGCTTTATCTATACTGAGAGGCAGGGCGTGTATTTTTGACTAGGCTTGCGTTAGTCATTGAGCCGTTCTGTTCGTCCTTCGGTATCTGTCTCCTTACAGGGAGACTGGGCGATTTTGTTCAGACAGTAGTTCTGTTCGCCTAATGGTAGGCTACATCTCCTCACAGGGAGAATGGGCGATTTTGTTCAGACAGTAGTTCTGTTCGCCTAATGGTAGGCTATGTCTCTCCTTACAGGGAGACCGGGCGATTTCGTTGACGTGTGCGTGTGACTGCGAGTCTATGAAAGTAGCCGTGGAACGTTAGATCTCTGTTCCTTTTGCCTTCTCGTTACCTTCCCCTTTATTGAGATGTAGGGCCATTAGTGTTTGCATCTCTTGCGTTTGGCACACTGCCGGTAGGTTAGGACACGGAGACTGCTTCCCTTCTATTCCGGCAGCAAGCAGTTCACTCTGTTTAGAGCTAAGGAGTTATTTTTCGCTTGTCGCGTTCTCCCTTTGATTAGCTCTAATTTATGTTCCTTTGTTTGTTACCTCCGAGGCAGCTCCTTCTCTCATTCCACGGTAGCACCTCATTGTTCACTGTTTTGTATACTTTTGAGTATTCAGTGTTGTTAGCTCGTTGTGTTTTCCGAGCTCGAGATTCTTTGCTCTTGTGTGACTTTCGCCCGGTTATACGGGTCGTTTTTCAGTTACGCCCCTTTTTTCCTAGCTCCCTTAGTATTTCCCTCCAGTCGAGAGTGGGAGCTAGGTTATTTGAGTTTGTCGTTAATATTCCCTCAAATACGGGGTCTCTCCGTCTCAGTGGCTTTTCTAAGCTTAATGAATCCCCTTGCTGCGTTTGGTCCCTCGAACCTCACACGTCATGCCCCCTTACACCCACCAAATACCTTTTCAAGAAAATGTCAATAGGTATATTAATATACATCTCAAAGTCAGCTAATAAACTCAGTCTTGAAATGACTGAGGATTGTGGTCTAAATCGACACCCTCAAACTGAGTGCCATCGACGTCATCCAGCCCCACATGTTTGAACCATAGACTGTATAAAAATATGGACAAAGGCACTTTGACATCACCCATTGCCTTCCCACAGCCTCGTAAAAACCGAATTGAGTCTCCGGAAAACTTTTTCGCCACCCATTTGTACAAACTGCGTCTGCTCCGTGGAGCCAAAGTGAGGTTGTCGGGAGCAGGGTCAACCGGATATAGTCTGCATGGTCCAGGCACTTTATGATTGACAGTTCAGGGTGGAGAACCCCATGACCTGACCAAACCCACCATTTTGCTAAAAAAACTTGTGGTAAACTTCCTTAAGTTGCTAATGTTTTATAATATAACATTTAATTTTCATCCTCAATTTTAATGTGTCATTTATTCGCACTGAATGTGTGGTATTCCTCACATAATGAACGTTCATTCAGTTATCTTCAATTTATATTCAGCTAACATCAGCTAATTTAATTAACTAGATAGCATACCAGCTAAGCTCGGTTGCCAAGCTTGACGCACTTCGTCCACACACGTACGAATATAGGGTAACGCTATTGCCTAAACAAATGTTAATACCCTGTCCAAATGACACAATAATAAAAAAAATCGGCACATGGAGAGGTATTAGATGAAGGAAAAGCACCTATTGCGACTATATTTTCTTGTGGAAAAAAATTATTGAGTTAGTATTTTGACAACATTGCTGCCATTGACTTAAATGGTGAAAGACCTATACTGGAGCCAACCGCAGTGGCGCTAGTGAGCAACGGCACTATGGCCGCTCCCAGCCCAACCAGGAAGTGAGCTTCAAAATGAAAGCCGGTTTTGGCCCCTTGTTTTGAACACAGAACTGTTCTTATACAGTTCTGTGGTTTGAACCTGGCGAGGTATTTATGCAATCAATTCAAAGTAAAATACAGTGCGGCTGCTATCAGGAGTTAAATATCACACGCAAGCTCGCAATCAAATTAAGTTAACTTAACCCTATTTACTTTGGCCCATTTGGCCCAATTTTCGTCTAGTTTTTACTAGTGTCAATTAAGTGCCAATATCTCAAAAACTATTCACTGCACATCCATGGTTGAAAGTTTTCAGAAGAATAAGAGGCTTGTACCATTCAGAAATTTGGAACAGAATAAATTTATGTCAAAGTGGTCACATAACAGTTTATACAAAATACACATAAGAATACAAAAAAAGTGCAAAACACCTTGTGTTTTTATAGTTTATCACTGAATATCTCAACTTCAAAGTACTGGAGCAAGCCAGAATTGCTTATACTAGTGCACTAATATGTTGTCCATTGTGTATACAATTTAGTAAATATATCTACAGGCTTTCCTTATGCATTGGTATTTTTCCCAAAACAGGGCCCAGGTGTCCCAAAAGCTATCCAAACCTCTCCAAATATAAAACATGTGCATATCGTTTTGTCTAGGCATGTCAGTCATCAGAAAACTTTATTTTTCTTTTAAAACAGTTTTTGTAATACAAAATGTGAAGAAAATTAACCTACACATGTTTTGTGTTTATGTGTATGAGGGTATTCTCTTACAAAGCGTGCCCAAAAGTGCCCAAATTGTGATGCTTTCACTCCCGTCCTCTTGTTTCCCGTGTTTTCCTTCTCCCTTCGTTTCATGTTTGTCTCTCCCTAGTTTGTTTCCCTCGTGCTGCATTTTGGGCATGGTTTTTTCCCTTTCGTGTCACTCTGTCCCACTACTCTTCAACCGCCTATCCCACGCCTCCGTTTCGCATGCATTCTACACACTCTCTGCTCCGTTCATCACTCTCTCATACATTCGCACGCGGCACCTAATTGATACTTGTTAATGTTTGTATTTAGTCACCCGGTGTTCTTTGTCCTGTGCCAGTTTGTTAACTCTCCTTGTGAATACCTCTGGTCTTGTCTTGGGGATACTTAGTATCTAGTCTAGTCCTGCATTTAAAACCCTTTGTCTTGCACTCCGGCATTAACTCGCCCTTCTACTCCATCAGGTTTTGATCAAGCTCTCGCCAGGAACGGCGCTTCTCGCTATTCGGTCTGTCCTGCCTCACTGTACTAACCGTGTCTGCTTTGAGTCTACCAACCTGCAGTTGTTTGCATTCCCTGCCGCTGCTGTCCTGTTGCTGCGTACACGCCCAGCCCGGACCCCCGCTCCACTAACCTGCACTGCTCCTGCCACTCTGCTTTGCCCTGGTTCCCGCTCCCCGCTCCTCCTCTGCTCAGCTTGCCTGGTTTCCTGTCACCATCACCAGCCCCCGGCCTCTCCTGCTCCCGATGTTCCCCTGCTGTACCCATACCCGGACTGTTAGTCTTTTATGTCTCCCTATGCTTCAGGAGGAAGCCTGGTCGAAGCAATAATTTATTAGAGCCTAGCGCTCTCCATATTGTCTGTCTGTTTGAATCCAGTTCCGGCTTGGAACGAAAACTGCCTTTGCTTATTCTCTCCATGCTTCAGGAGGAATTCTGGTCGAAGCAATAAAATAATTGAGTATTGGCATTCCCTGTGTTCGAGTCATGCATTTGAGTCCAGTCCATATCCGGGATCGTAACAGAACGAACTGGCCAGCTATGGACTTGGATCAGATCCATCATGCCCTCGCCTGCCAGAATGCTGTCAGCGATCAACTGAGCCATCGCATGGATGACGTCCAGGAGACTCTGAAGAATCTCTCGGACCTAATGAGTCGGATGTCAATTAATCTCCCTCTCCCGAGGGCCCACGCTGTCCCCACACCACCTGCTCCGGAGCTGCAGTCCGCGGCATCGCCGCCCCCTTCTGGCAAGGAACCGCGAGTTCAACACCCCGAGCGTTACCTAGGGGACCTGGGAAAGTGCCGTGAGTTTCTCCTCCAATGCGACATCGTGTTCCGCATCCAGCCTGCCTCCTTCACCACGGATACAAGCAAGATTGCGTTTGTCATGAGCAGCTTGGGAGGGAGCGCCCGGGAGTGGGCCACAACGCTGTGGGAGAGCCAATCGCCCGCCTGCTTCCACTTCGCCTCATTTACAACGGAAATGCGCCGAGTGTTTGATCATCCGGTCTGTGGACGGGACGCCACCCAGTGTCTTCTCCAGATGCGCCAGGGCAGCCGCAGTGTAGCCGAGATGGCGGTTCAGTTCCGTACCTTGGCAGCAGAAGCGGGATGGAATGACACCGCCCTTCAGGGGGCCTTCCTGCAAGCGCTTAACAAGGAACTGAAGGACCAGCTGGCAACCCGCGAAGAATCCAGTTCACTTAACAGCCTCATCAGTCTCGCTATATCCATGGACAACCGTCTCCGGGCCCGGGAGAGGAAGAAGGGCCAGCCACGCACTCCGTTCACCACGTTCCACTCCAGCTTTTTCTCGCTTACCCAATCGGAGGGAGAACCTATGCAGTTGGGCAAGGTGTCCATCGATGCTGAAGAACGACGTCGGAGGATTCGCACCAATTCCTGCCTGTACTGCGGCAACCCAGATCACCACTTAGCCACTTGTCTGATTCGCCCAAAAGGCGTGGCTCGCCAATAAGACTGGGCGTACTGGCGAGCCCTATCTCCACTATTCACTCAGCTCAGAAACGGGTTGAACTAAAAGCAACTCTTCTGTGGGGCAATCAAGTCGCGTCTTTACTGGCACTGGTCGACTCGGGAGCCGACGCAAACTTTATCGACTCCGATTTTGTCAAGAAAACCGGAATACCTGTGGAACCTCTGTCCGCCCCTATTACTGCCCTTGCCTTGGACGGAAGAAGTCTGGGCCGAGTCACACACTCCACCACTCCTCTCCAACTCGTACTGTTCGTAAATCATCGGGTATCACTTCGAATATCACTTTGAATATCTGGTGGTCCCGTTCGGTTTGACTAACGCCCCAGCGGTGTTCCAATTCATGGTCAACGATGTTCTGCAGGATCTTCTGGGCCGGTCAGTGTTTGTTTACATCGACGACATATTAATCTTTTCTAAAAACCCCCAGGAGCATGTAATCCATGTCCGTCAGGTTCTCCAAAGACTCCTGGAGAATAAATTATTCGTCAAGGCGGAGAAGTGCAGTTTCCACGCCTCTTCAGTTCCATTCCTGGGCTTCATTGTGGAGGAGGGGAAGATCCGAGCAGATCCAAGCCGTTACCAACTGGCCCCAACTGGCCACACGTAAGCATCTCCAGCAGTTTTTGGGCTTTGCTAATTTTTACCGCTGCTTCATCTGCAATTATAGCGTTGTGGCTGCCCCTCTCACCAAACTAACCTCCACTTCAGTCCCCTTCCGTTGGAATTCCGAGGCTCAACAGGCATTCGATCTCCTCAAGACCCGGTTTTCCACGGCTCCCATCCTCTGCCATCGACCGCCAGTTTGTCGTCGAGGTAGACGCCTCCGACACTGGCGTAGGGGCGGTCCTGTCACAGCGGGCAGCCCAGGACAGCAAGCTTCACCCATGTGCCTACTACTCCCGGAGACTCACCCCGGCGGAACGTAACTATGACGTCGGGGACCGGGAGCTGTTAGCTATGAGGGGGCATGGTTTATTTCCAAGGCATGGTTTATTTGGCAAAATCTTAGCTATCTATTCGTTTCTATATATTATCTGATGAATGAGCAGTGCACCGAGTAAAAACGATGCATGAGTGATTAGTTTGTTTCCATGATAATGAGCTGTGCAAGGAGCAAGCTAATGTTACAAGCTAGCACCAAGGAGGGATGGATAAAATGGTAGGGAAAGAAATTGGGAGAGGGGAGGCTCAGACTCAAAGATGATTTCTTAGTGGGACAGGGCCGCGTTTCCCGGTAACGATCAATCTTAGGGTTAAGTGATATTTCAACGAGCGATTCTACGATGGCTCTTTAATTTGTAACATGTGTTTCCCAAAACAGTTCTTAAAGCATGAACGCGCAGTCACCTCTTAAGAGCTACTTAACCAGAGGTGTAAAATCCGGGATCAGAAAGTAAAAATCCCCAGTATTTAGTTCCAATCACCTGGATTTGCTAATTTGCACAATTCTTCAGCCAGGAGGTATAACTAATTAGTGAAATCAGGTGGATGAGTTAATGGGTGGAAGAAACACATTTTTTTTTTTTCACAGCAAGAGTTTTCCTTTCTGATCCCTGAATTTTACATCTCTGTACTTCTGTCTGTGGTGCTGCTGATATGGGAGGAGGAGACGCGATAGATTGGGAGATGCGAATCCTACTGTGATGCCCAATACATGGCCGTTTAGGCACGTCAGTTTCTTTTGAAATAAAATCTTTTTCCCACTGATTTTACTTGTCTCAATCTTATTTATTTATAGGGCTATAAATAAGGACCTCAGAATAAACCATTTGGAAAAATGGTACCATTTGGGTACAAAGATTGTCCTCGGGTATTTTTTGACCCTGCACTTAAAAATCAATTACGGACTTATTCACAACACCTTCACACACACCATACACGTGCACACCCGCACACAAACACACCATACACACACACTCACACAGACACCATATACGCACACACAACACACTCACACACACGCATACACACATGCACAAAGACACCATACATGCACACACACACACACACACACACACACACACACACACACAGACACCATGCACACACACACACACACACACAGAGACACTATACACACACACACACACCATACACACACAGACACCATTCATGCACACACAACATGCACACACACTCACACACCACCACACGCACAGAGATACCATACATGCACACACACACACACACACACACACACTCACACACCACAGACACCATGCACACACACGCAGAGACACTATACATGCACACACAGACACCATATACACACACACACACACACACACACACATACCATACACACACCATATACACACACTCACACACCATACAATGTTATTGCTAGGTTTCCTTTCAGTAAAATGCATCAAAATCTTTGTGGTTGTCATGTGCTAATTTCTGAGGCTATTGATGTGCTATCTCTTGTTGAAAAAAATAATTCAATCAATTTTATATACTTAGGTAGTATCTTTATCCATTAAATAATAATAAAAGGAAATCTATTACAGCAAAAAAATTCATAATGAGATGTGTTTTGTAATAAAAAACTAATGGTGTACACTGAATAAATACAATTTCTCTGCACTGTGAAGTTATAAGGCTTTACTTAATAATAGTGCAATCCAAGTGGAAACTGCCTTTTTAATTGCTTGGGGATATTGGGTTATGTTGGACAAAACAATTTGTCTATATTTCCCAGCCACTTCCAGTTTAGGCTATGCCCACTTCCGGGTTCTATCCAAATAAAGGTACAAACACAAACAGATAAAGATAATTACTTTTTTGCACATCCCTAATACAGAACAACCAAAAAAAATATTAGTTGATTTATTATGATATATGAGCCCCTCAATACACAGGTGTCACAATTTGAAATCCAAGCAGAAATCTGTGATGCAGGAAGCCACTCATTTATTCGGTGAGTCTAGAGTGTGTAATAACACTCAGAGCCCAGGGAGACGTACCATAATATATGGCAAAAACTGAAGGCAAGAAATGATGGTGGGTTTTGTTGGAAAGTTGGATTTCTTAGTATTTCATTTCAGACACACGGTGAGTTTTGCCAGAAAAAGCTAATGTGGAATCTTCCTCTTGTGGTTGTTGTATCCATGGGTCCTAGATGTGCAATTAACTTAGAACTCTTCCATGGCCCCCTATAGGACTGGGGGTAAAATCTGGCAGAGCAGAAAAGCTTGTGATTATCAGTCTGTGCTACCGCTACTGCCCTTCAGTGCTCTGAGAACACCAAGTCAGAACCCGCTGGCAGTCCCCTTTGGAGCCATTTAACACTGCACATTTTAATTCACAGTGTGTGTTTAAAATCTAATCTGTTTTAGTGTTCTGCGCAGCTGATTCAATGGATATAACAGTAGGGAAATATAGTTAGCCAGAATGCTATTTGTAGTGCTGGCCCTGTGATGTGAAATGCAAGTACCCATCTTGATTTAAGTCCAGTTTCCCAACAGATTAAAATTCCTGGTATATCAGTGTACAGCAATGGACCTATTCCACCTACACTGTCTTTGTCAGGTAAAACAACTCTAAAATGCATGTTACACAATGGGTAGATCAGGTATTCAACCAAGGGAATACCTCCCTTATATGTTGTCGCCTTGTGGACGATTGTAATTGAACATTCCACCAGACTTTACTTCTGTGCAATGCTACACTACTATAATGTAAAGAGAGGCAGGACTGTTGAAAGCATTAGTAGACAATCACTTCCAATTGTCCCAACACTACTCCCCATTATAATTCATAATGTGGCACTTGTGAGATCGTGACCTCACTTAGTTTTTTATGTACCTGCATACTAGAAAGTTATTTAGTTTGCTAGATTTTCCACTGCTTGCTTGGCCGTCTAGATAGATAAGTACCAAGCTTTGCATCTCGCCGACACATATCACAATTTACATAAAAAAAGATTAACTAAAGACTTTTAATATAATCTGCCCATCCTAAAGCAACCTTCTTAGCCGGCTAATTATCCAGTTGTTTGGAGTCTTCCACGAATACTTAGTTGAACCAAGGTGACTTCATAAACCTTCAAGAGGAAAGTGAACATATTGAATCCTCTCAATGTCAAGACTTATTAACATTTTATGTGTAGGCCTATAGCACACAATTTAAATTATTTTAATGAATTTGCTACTTTAATTCCTGTACAACAAACCTAACCCCGGAGTAATTCAAGTAAATACTATGAAATGTTGCAGTGTGTCCACTTATTTAGCATGTTATAACCAATTTCCCTAGAGCTGTAAAGTGAAAATTATTTTGCACTTCCTCCTTCATACATCTTCATTGTAGCATGCATAAACATTCTAAGGCATCCTAAAGCTGTTAATCTCCAGTTTGAACAGGTTGTGTATGAAAAGAGTGTCTTGGCTTTATATCAAGATTTATGATTTAGATTTTCTTCCGGAATATACTGATGTGAGCAGGCTGCTTGGCACAGAATCAAATTGTTATAGTGAAGCAACCATGATCTTAGATTAATTTAATCATCTTTTGGCTTTCTCTGCACTATTTCAAGGTCAGTTTTCTGCTGCTGTAATATTCTGTGTGCCCTATCATTGATGGATACAGAACCTTTATGAGCATACAGTTGTGGAAAATCTCAGTTCAGATGGCATTCCAAAATTATAAATAATAAACATATGCAACATCACAGGTTGTGTTTCGTTTTCTTCATTTTAATATCATCATTTTTATAACCACCCCCTATAGCAGCGTCACAACTGTAGTCATACCAGAGATTTATTTAATGATTTGTAAAAATCACCGCACGCGCCCCTAAATGTGCCCTTTTGGAAATTTGAGCAACTGCCCCTTTAATACCCTCTGCACGTCCCTGCCAGTGTTGATTATACAGCCCAATACGGTTTATACCTTTGCACAATTTTACAGGAGTCTGGCTGTCTCTTCCTAGAGACAGGGAAGAATTTTCCTTTTTAGTGGTTCCCTCTATAAATTCACCCATTCCCTCTATGAAACACTATATAGCAATTTGCGGCAGTGAAATTGTAAAAATGCATCGATATAAATTATTAAAGGCTCCACAAACCTTGTATAATACCTTTATTACCACAGAATAACACCTTTATAAATGATTAATAAGCAATTGTGTGGGAATTTCTGTTCCCACACCGGTTGACTTTTGACTTCAACTTGAAGCATGCTTTGTCACTTTTGCGAATAGCACTCTGCTTGATTTATTACGTCAGCATGCATAAAGTACTGCGTTTGCTTACAAATAATTCATAAGGATGTTGCATTATTTTCACTGTCGTCCTTTAATAGCTTCGTGAAAGCTTTTGGAATATGTGCTTTCTATAAGCATATGGCACAGTTTATATAAATTGGTTATTTCTATGCTTAAATGTCCAAAGACCAGTCACTGACATCAGTTGTCACATTTCTTTCTACCGACTAATTTAGTTGAGTTTTTAATTGAGCTAGTTTTATTGCGATTTAATTCATTTTTATGTATACTGTAGTTCTCGTAGTTCATCTGAATCTGGAACTAGATTGATTGATTGATTGATGTGTTATAACTGGATGTGTACTTATGTGTTAATGTTCCACCCACATGTGCTAGGAGCTGCTGTAGTGCATGTTCTCCTGTAGTGTATGCAGATCATTTTCGACAAACAGTACTACAAAAGGTCGTAATACAGGCATATCATGTGGGCGGGAAGAACCTGTTCAGTGGTTACATCTTGAAATCTGAATGACTTAAACCTTCCATACACCTGGTGGGTTGAAGCCAACAACTGTGTGCTCCCTGTCATGTTTGGCTAGTGACCTAACCAAGGTACAATCTTGCAATCCTTTATCTGTAAAGCCCAGCCTGAACTGTTGGCATCTTTACCAAATGGGACACTTGGGAGCACCTCAGGTTTATTTGTTACGTGATAATGCTGTTGGTGAGTTGGCACTCACTAGTGATACAGGAAGATAAACTGCAAGAAAGCTGTCCCCTGTGCTCTCAACCCCTCCTGCAAACAGAAAGCTTGCTGGAAGATTTCTCTGCACTGGGATTTATTTTCTCTGATATTTTTCCTTTATTTTCCAAAGTTGAGTACAAGAATCCTAAATTAAGAATTACACCATATGTTGACTCATAAAATGTAGCTCATGAGTTTAACAAGCAGACGTGCCACAGTATCTCAGCTGTTTACGCAATTGCAGGTGTTGATATCTGCTTATATAATGGCATATGCTGTGAAAGCATGTCTGCTGATGAATCTGATCTCTGCACAGCTGCCTGGTGCCATCAATCTCGAGCCTGCCTTATTTTATATAATGCTTCGTTTGTGATTGACCAAAGTGGTCAGTGTGTGCTGGTGGAGTCTGGCTACTGGCTGTGTTTGTCACTTTTCCTGACTCTTCTCTATTATACCAGTGGGAAGCAGGCCTAATGTTATGGAGGGTAAGTGAATAGCAGCTATTTATCAAAATATAATATTTGCGTGATTAAGATGTATCCCATGGGCTTTATAGGCCTGTATAGAGGGGAACTGACCTGCTGGGAGTCACCAGTGGATGGCAGATGTGATGTAGATAAATTGTTTAAATCAACATCATTATTGCTGTTATGGTGGTGGCTATGTGTTGTTTGTATGTAAAATAGATATTTACATGTAGCCAACGCAACCTGTGCGTGAGACTGCCGTCCATCGGTATTTGTGTGCATGTGTGTGATTAGGGGGAGGTCGAGTGTGCGTGATGGCGTAATTATAGCGAGAGGAATGGCCAATTTGGTGGGAGGTTTGGAATTTAAACCCCAGATCTGCATCCAGGTGAGGTTTTATGAATACTGCGTAACAATGGGAACTGAGCAATAGGGTAAGTGCCACTGGAAAACTGGTATAGCCTACCTTTGCATAAAGGGGTTTTCAGCTTATATATGAATGTTCTGTTCATTATTTTTGAAAACGATGTCCCCATAACTGTTTGTCGCGAATTATCATATTGGTTAATTAGTAAGCGCAGAGTATCACTGCAATTCCTGAGCATACACTTTTGAGCACCTTTTATGTCAACTGCCCGCTCGGCTAGACGGCTACTTACAGCAGGTGACCATTTATTGCCACGTAGGGCATGAAAATCACTCTGGGGTCATTTTGGGAGAAAAGGTAGTCCTTGTTATTCTTCGTGGTTTCTGAATCTTTAACTGGAAAGTTGCAGATTTAGATTTAACTCTCTGGAACTAGTAGATTGGCAAATGCAGGTCAAGATAGAGTGGTCTCTTCCGTATGAGGTTTTCATGTGGATATAGTCATAAAATAATATATCTTTGAGCTAAGCCATGCACCATGGATTGATTAGGTAAAAGGCATAACTGTGCACATTTGTCACATGAAATTGCAGTTCGTCTGTATGAAAAATAAAAAAAAACATGGTTATTGTGGTAATGGAACTAGTTCCTTTTGCTATTTATTTCTTCTTTACTTACAGCATGAGTACATCTCACAAAGGCACACACAGGCATGCACATTTGTGTACTTCCAATCACACACTTGCACATATTCTAAGAACCACACCGTGCTGGCATTTCCCATGAGTCCATTTCAGAGGCTAATGAAATATTAATGCCAAGAGTGATTTCTTTAATGTGTTTTTCCCCTCCATTGCTAAACACAGAGGGCTCTTCAGAATGGGGAGAAAGGGTAATACGTTTCTATTGCCAAAGGCAAGAGCCTAGCATTGACTCTGCTCTTTACCTTGATTAAAGAGCAACAACAGGAAAGCAAAGGCTTTTGAGAAAAAAATATATATATTTCTTTAGTATAATTTCAAACTCACATTACCAACCTGATTCCAGTTGCTTTACAAAACCTTATTATTTTCAATTCCATATTGATTGAGTACTCAGGATAAGACTCTTGTTTACAGAATCCTACAGGCCTAAACTGCTAACTTGATTTACTACATTTAAAATTTGAGGTTGGATAATCATACCATAAACACTATGTGCGCATGTGATTCATTTTTGTTTTGTAAAAGCATTTTAGTTGGCATGACATGCAGGTGTGAACAGCTACCTGAATTGATTTCTATTTTCCTGTCAGACCAAGGACACCGATTTTATCTCTAGCGATCATTGCAATTGCACTGTAAATTTGTCAATTTATGTTTCCTGCCACACTGCACATCGAATGTCCTGTATTTTTCTGTGGCTGAACAGATGTTATCAAAAGATATACAATGCCTTCCTCAGCATGCTAAAATACTGCTATTACTGCGATTCTGTGTTTTAATGAACTTACACTATGCATTTATTTTGTCGATCCCATTATCCAGAGAATGTTACATGTCTTAGCCTTTTATCTATCTGATACATTTATCAGTTTTCAAAGCCCATGTAAAATGTGGCCTTATATGTCCAGGGTGAGATGTTGTCCTATTCTATACTTTAAAAAATATATACATTAGTATTATTATTATTAATGTAAAGGTTCTGTGATTTATTGTGAGAGTTCTGGGTTGCACTCTGAAACTGGGACAGAGGCTCTTGTTCTTGTTGGCATTCTGTGGATGAGCCATGAAAGCAGGAGCAGGTACCTGTTCTCTCCACTTCTACGTGTCAGACACAAACAGCAATAGGCATACTTTGAGGAATGGTGAACAATTGGTTGTAATTTGGGTAATTTCACCATTGCTCAAATTAACTTACGGAAACAGCTGCCTTAGTTTCCATAATGTCTCTGTCAGCCAGGCAGGATGGGGGAGTGGAGGGGGTTGTTCAGCTTTGGGCTACCTGCACTTTTAAAACATCTTCAGTTCGGAGTCATTATGTTAATGTTTCACGCATTCTAGTCGCTACAGATGCAATGATGTAGGTTCTGACGTTTTAACGTCTTCCCCTTTGTTTAGGACATAGCTCACAATTTTGGCTTTCTGTATATTTGTTCCTCATACCTCCCCTGACAAAGAAAGCCTTAGATTCTAAATTGTGGACCATTAATAATCTCTTAAATTATACTTTGACATAAAATATTTCTCTTTTTATTTCATAAGCTCATTGATTTTTGTGGTTACTGAACAATAATGCCTAGCTTTCCTTGAAGACAAGAACAGGATGCGACTGATACGAACCAGTTCTGCCGTGTCACATTTATCCACATTGTGTTCCAAACCAGCTACCACTACACTAGCTAACTGCCTAAGCAGTCGCTAAGGCGTTTGGTATGCTGGGCTGCTCACCGGGAGTAATGAGCACTGAGTGACAGGGCAGTACAGTGTGTGCTGAGTAAGTCACCCATTCTGGGACCTGCCAATGCCTCTGTTCGAGTGCAGCTTTTCAAATAAAACTTTCGGTCCCACTTCATTATTCATAGGCTTGGTTTGTTTAGAGCTGGTCCTGTCATAAACCAGCAATGCTTAAATTACCCCCAACCCCCCACCCCTGGCATAAAAAAGAAAATGAATTACAAGTGCCAGCATTTAAAACTGATTGCACAGTAGTGGCTGTCAGATAGAACAGAAACAAACACTCTGGGGATGTTCAGTGAAGTGTACTGTGACAGTAAACCTGATGGACACTCAGTCACCATCTTCTTGCATATAAACCAGTGGTGTAGTCGCAGTAAAATAGGCCTTCTGTAACCTTACCTTTATGCGGATATTACTCTCAACCTGTTTACATTTATAGATAAATCAAGAAATTACCTGAATAACAAATATCAATGAATAGAGGAAGTTTTTCTGTGCTTGCATTTTTCGCTGTGTCATAAAATGTGTAGCACTTATTATATATGTATTGATAGCTGGTGCGCTGGAAAAGCATGGTATACAGCATTAGACTTGTTTCCGTTTATTTAGCTTCAGTAGCTCCACAATCAAACCATTAATTCACTGAATAATCAAGACCAATATGTGACCTATAATGATTAAGAAATGATAACGACAAAGATAACGAACTTAAGATTGTTTAACAAGGATCAGGCAATAATCTGACTACGTTAAAGAATGTAAGTAATTTTAAGACGGTGCTCAAATTACTCAAAGCAATTTAAACAGAGCATAAATTTAAAGAGGATGGCCTCTTAAGTGTCTCAAACCATTCAGCATTTAAAAGTCAGAATCTTAGCATGATAACACGTCATCATAAATGTGCATATAGAAAAATGCAACACAAGTTTATGATGCTCTCAAAATAAATTGGTAGCCAAATAATTTACTTATTGGTCTAGGTTATTAAACAAATCAATTGGTTAATTTTGACAATTTGTTGTTACTAACTTTGTCTGCTCCAGGTCTACCAGCCTGCAGCTGTGTGTGCATCCAGCCTGTGCTGGATTTGACAATCATTTGACAATCATCATGACAATCATCATGATTTGACAATCATCATGATTTGACATGATGTTTCTCCTGACTCATTTCCTATTAGGCCGTTCCTGGCGAGAGCTAATTAAAGCTGGACAAGACTGGAAAATAGCGAGTAACGCTGATTCAGAACGAAAGCTTTTCAGCAGGCAAGACAGGACTAGATACAAAGTATCCACGAGACAAGACCAGGGTATTACTACAAAGAGACTTAACGAACTGGCACAGGACAAAGAACACCGGGTGACTGAATACAACAGTTAACAAGTGTCAATTAAGTGCTGCGTGCGAATGTATGCGTGAGTGATTAACGGAGCAGAGAGTGTGCAGAATGCATGCAGAGAGAAGGAAAGGGATAGGCGGATAAAGAGTAGTGGAACAGAGTGACACGAAAGGGAAAACCACGCCCAACCTGCAGCACGAGGGAAACAAACAGGAATACAAACAACACGATACGAGAGGGAACAGGTAAAACACGGGACACAAAAGGACGGGAGTGAGAACATAACAGTCTGTCCACATTCTTCATGTGACTCTGAGATGAACACAGACTGCTTGATCGATCAGGCGCCAGTTTGGGCAGGAACACCCCCCCTCTTTTGAGAAGAAGAGGGGAGATCCCAATTTAACACACACACACCCTGAGGTGATTGCAAATAGCTGGTCCATCTATGTTTCATTGTTGGTTCCAAGGGAATGAGCCAATGTATTGTATAGGCGCCCAATATATACCCTATATCGAAAATCAGCATTTACTTCAGTTATTTCAGAGAATGAGTGGAGTGGCTTGACTCGAGGAATCCGACAGTTGTAGCCCATGTCCCAGATACATCTGTACGTGGTGGTTTTTGAAGCACTGACTCCAGCCTCAGTCCACTCCCTCTGCATCTCCACCAAATTTTGGAATCGTCTTTGCTTGACAATCCACTGAAGCCTACGGTCATCTCTTTTGCTTGTGCACCTTCTCCTGCCACATTTTCCCTTCCACTAAACTTTCTATTGATATGCTTGGACACTGCACTCTGTGAACAGCCAGCCTCCTTAGCGATGACCTTTTGTGGCTTACCCATCTTCTGGAGGGTGTCAATGATGGTCTTCTGGCCAATTGTCAAGTCTGCAGTCTTCCCCATACTGAACCAAACTGAGATAAACTTTGCAGGTGTTTTGAGTAAATTAGATGATAGTGTGACACTCAGTCTAAAACATTCATTCTCTGAAATAACTGAAGTAAATGCTGATTTTCGACACACTATTCTAATTTCTTGAAATACTGTTTTGGGGGTTTTCTGGAGCTGTAAGCCAAAATTATGAAAAATGAAACAAATAGGCTAGAAATATTTCACTTTGTGTGTAATGAATTTATAATCTATGAAAGTTTCACTTTTTGAATGGAATTATGGAAAAAAAAACAACTTTTCCATGATATTCTAATTTTTTGGAAAGGATCTGTACAGTACTTCAACATGCCTTTGAACAACAGCACATTTTTCAGGTGCACATCCATGTGCCGCTGTATCCGTGACGATATAGTTACCTTAAATTTCGGGAAAAGAGGACAATGATAAAAAAGTGCAGCAGGTTGTGCATCAGGTCAATGGTGGCTGTGAATCTGTCGGACAGATTGAAACATGCATCTGTATAAAAAAACTAAACGACAATCACACAATGTACAGTTACGCACACTAATAATCATGCAGTTTATGATCAAAGATACTAACATTAAACAAACTCCAAAATCTCAACATCGGAGAACCACTCACAATGTGAGATTTATTCATACATGAGCCTAACGTTAGCTAACAAACAGACTGGCTACAAGTCGACGAATAATTGAAGAAACTCACTGATACATTTTAGTTTCATCATGAGTTAGTCCATATCCGTCTAGAGAATGTTTATAGATAACGTTACACATATGATGCCTGATACATTTTTAATGAAACGAATTAAACACCTATGAGACACTTAAGGTTATAACAAACAGACTGGCTGGCTACGACGAAACACTGAAACTCCATGATGAATGATAAATCAGTTTGAGTTAATATCAGACCAGATAATATGTTTATCGAGAACATTAACGTTACACACACGATGCCCTGAATATACATTTTTAATTAACGTAAACAAATGAAACACCAAACGTTTCGAGACACTTGATGTTATAACGTAACAGTTAAGGTAAGTGGCTAGCTATGGTAAAGTTAGTGATTAATAGTTCACGTTATTAGCTATATTTGTAGATTAACATTACACATATGATGCCCTGAAATAGCCTATATTTTTGAATTAAACAAATGAAACACCTAACGTTACGAGACACTTAACGTTAGTTAACGTTAGCTAGCTATGTGGCTAGCTTAAGTCACAATAGCTAATGTTAGATATCAATAGTTCACGTTAGCCAACTTCCTGCCTGACACCGGAGCTCCAGTGCCAGGCCTCTGCAGACAGACTCCATTGAAACAACGGGAAGTTCAGGCCTCCCCGCAAGGTGGACCTGAAGGAGACCCCAAACTGCTTACAGAAGAAAACAAAAGAATCAAAACCGAAAACAAAATCCAGTACAAAATTTTCAATCGTTTTGATCTTTTCCCTTTCTTAGACAATGATTCCTTCCTCAAAGCAGTGTTACGTCCCTATGCTGCCTTGTGAGTGTGGCACTCACCTGAGTCTTTTTTGTAGACACCAGTTGTGGATTTCCAGAGAGCAGATGTATTTTCAGCGTTCTCTAGCTCGAGGTTCGTTCACATTTCCTCTTGTATATTTCATGCACGTTGCCAGCTTTTTCTGCCGTGCTGAACCGCATTTTAAAGGAGCATTGTTGTCTTTGTTTCAAGTAGTATACAGCGCTTACTTTATTGTTTGTCGTGGTTGATGCCATGCTGTGGCTCGCCATGCACATTTGTTAAATGCATTTCTGTGTGATTCCCCATTTGGAAGCCGGTTTTAAATTTGTGTTGTGCAAGCATATTTATCTTTTGAATGCCGCCACGTTTCCAGAAGGAATATTTCAGTAGTAAGCTGCTCGTTAGTTTATGGCTACTTTGCTGTGTTGTAGTGTGTCAGTTGTGTAAGCCATTTTCTGTTTTGTGGAGTAGATATTTTAGTAAAAACATTTTGTAAGTTGCCTGTTTGTGTTTGAAATTGTTTGTTCGAGCTGGGGTCATAACTGCAGTCACAAGTTTTTTTTTGTCTGTAGCATTTTTTTGCTACATCAAGGCCTACATATTTCAACAGTGAAACGGATCAAATTAATTTATCCATATCACGGAAATAATCTTTTACTTCAACAGACTTTCCAAATGTTTCATCAAGAAAAGTGCTGAGCTCCTGTAATGTGTAATAATCCTCACTCGTTGACATGACATCTGACTCAGTCATAGTCCTTGTTATCGTCCTCCTCGCTTCTCTAGTAATAAGCGGCTCAGCCCCCGGTGCCTCCCCACTAGCCTGTTCGTCCTGGCTGGCCTCAGTTGCCTCCGCTACCGGAGAGTTTGTGCTCACTGCCCTGCGATAGGTAGTGTCCTCACTGGAGACTGCAGCTTCCTCGGGCTGTTGTTCACAGGCTACGCTGACTGGCTCTCGGGAGGGTGCCTTTTGAGATGTTTCTTTTCTCTTTGGTCGATTTGCCCCTTCTCCTGCTCCGGGCTCCATTGCACCGCCTTGAGCGTGTTCCGCAGCCCGCTGTCTGTGCAGGCAAGTGAAGCGTTTGTAGCCAACATTACCACACTCAAAACATTTCATGTTCCCTGAGCTTGCATAAACCATAGTTTGACTCGTCATGCTTAACCCTGAAGGAAATTTCACAGAAAAAGTCTGTGTAGGTGAGTTTAAAAACCTATACACACATCTCCTTAAAGACTGGACATCCAAGCCCGACAGCCTTAAAAACACTAAGCTCTCGCTCGAGAGCTTTGTTTGGGATGAACGGGGGCACACCGGAAATCATTATCCTAGTTGATGGTGCTGTTAATGGTGAAACTTGTATTAAATTAAGGTGAACGCCACTTTCAATTAGTTGAGCAACAAAATGTTTGTCTATCAAAAATATTACCACTGTTTTGTTCATTCTACACTCTCAGAAATAAAGGTACAGTGGAGGTATATTTTTCTTCTCGCTCTCAGCAAAGCACCCTCGCACGAGAGAGAGAGAGAGAGAGAGAGAGAGAGAGAGAGAGAGAGAGAGAGAACATTCTTAGTGGTCCCAGATGACATGGAGATCGATGACAGTACTAGTTTAGAGATAGAGTGGTGATGCTGGATACACAGCACTCTTGATGTATTGCCTTTCTGGGCATGGCAGCTGGTTTATATGCTGATTCTGACAATAAGGCCAGTTGCTCATTATCCCATGGGGTGACACCCTGAAGCTGGCAAATGCATGGTAGGTTTACATTTTTACCATGGGGCAAATCTGTTCCAAGGACAATCACTTAATCTGGATGTGCCACCCTGGAGGCCTGTGGATTTTCCAGATTTTTGTCTACAGAGAACTTCATGCTCTTCAAAATATTTTGCTTACACACACACAAACACCTGGTAAACTAAAATCTTGTTACAAATTTCCAAGCTACAGACTTGAAGTCCAGCTGTGAAGAATATCATAACTTTAAATGAATAAATTCCAATAATACAGTGAATCATGCTAATGGATCATTTTATAAGTGTTACAACAGACACTCTTGCGCGTCAAAAGAATGAGTCCGTAGACATGGAGTGCCGACGATCACGTGTCACTCAGGCCTCCGCTATCGATGTGATTTTCAATAGAAACCGCCGACCTTCGCAAATTTCTGTCTTTACAGGGGCAATTGCCCGTTTATTTATGCCGCATCTGCTGACTTTTAACTTATATTTCTAGATCACTATGCTGTATAATTGGACATAATTTGATGCAAGTATCCAAAATATGTGATAATCGGTTATGCACTCTTTACAGTGAAATAAATGGGAAATGGTTCAGGATTTGGCAATTCTATGCAAATACATGAATTATGCGATAGTCCATTATGCAATGAAGTGGCTTCTACTACCATTACTATGTTTTCCCTCATGATATGCGTATCCATTTACAGTATCCATCATCCAAATTATATCCTGGGTAGCAAGAAGCAATGACAAAATTCCTTTAATTTTCGGGCTGTTTATGTGTGAGTGCAGTTCAAAGGTCTATTTAGGAACCCCTTTCTTTGAGTGAGCTGATCAGTCATCCTTGAACTAGACCTAAGAGCAATGGTATGGAACCTAACTTCACTACAAGTACAGAGGTTATTGGAGTGCATCAGTTATTAAGTATAATAGCCCAAAAGGATAGTAGCAAGAATATCCAAGAGACTACTGGCTTTGTTGGAGGGCATTCCATAAAGTTCTCTATTGGGATACAGTGCAATATATCTAAGTTTGAATGGGTTCTAGTTTTCACTGCTCAATGAACTCTGTAAATAAAACATCACTGCAATATGTACAAACATTATGTCAGGTTATGTGGAAGGATATATAGATTATATTGAACTATTATCTGCATTAAAGCCCTCTTATGGATCATAACTAATCTCTGGCCTGTCATCTGTTACTAAAAAGGTACTCAGGAAAAGTAGAATGTGAATTATAATATTCCTTGCCTTCCAATTGACCTTCCTGTTATAGGCAGAAGTTCAAAGACTGAAGTTATGCCTCTGAATTTTTTTGTTTGTTTGATTACCAGTCAGTGACTGATCCACAGTTGGCAGTTATTTACCTACCACAAAGGTCATACAGGCACATACAAATGATTAATGATATACTGTATATGAATGGCCACTTCACTGTCATATTATAAGAATTATATGAATAATCATCCCCTGAAATGAGAGCCTTACTAAAATTGACCGTGAACTCCTATAGGGAATGTTCAAAAAAGTTAAATGAACATATTTGTGTCAATGAAAGAGCAATCAATTAATCTAATGTTCATTATAAAAGATAAAAAAAGGGAAATCAAATTTAGCAACCATTTTAGATTTAAAGTCTAAATTGCCCATGCACTGCAGCCAAGCACTTTATCTGGTGAAAATTGGATGCTGAAAACATTACTAAGTTGAAGAATAGTAATGTTGATTGTACACAACGTTTTTATGACATTGGTGCACAATAAGCTGTCCAGATGACAAGTGACTCAGAGCCCTCTATCAAGAATGATTGATTGTTATGATTGGAAGGAAATAGAAGTGATGTTTTTTTCCCTCTTTCTCCACAATGAAGCATGTTGTTTGGCTCCGGCTCAAAAGCATCGAAAGACACCAGAAAGTAGTTTGTCTCTGATCCGCCCCTTCTCATGTTGCCTGTGCAAGCAATGACCATGCAATGTGACCTTTCATTGATCTACAAATGCAGTGAGCTATTCTGAAAGTACCCGCTTCCTGAAGCTTCATTTCACCACCAAAGGTCATGTTAGCCTGATCTTTTCATTCACAGCAGTGCCACAAATGATGGCAGAATAAGCAAATTCATTCCCACTCTGTAACTGCCCAGCCAAAAGCTATATATAAAGCTCTTAATTTGCATCGTTGCAAATTTAAATATTTTCTTAATTTTGTGTTGAAAAAGAAAGCGTGTTGGAACGAGTGATTGGATATCCTAATCAATGGTCCCAATACCTTTTTTTATTTTTTTTATTCATGGTATAGTTAGCACTAGTTATTGTGAGGAATATGAAGAATAAATGTGTTTCTTTATTAAGATTACTTATTCTGAACATGGCTGCAAAAACAGTATATTCTTCCTCAATTTAGACTAATCAAGATACAAAATGCATTGTTACGTCACATTTATATTGCCTCACTGCAAAACATAGGTGCACAATATAAGATATCATATTGTCCCATATCGACAGCCTCATAACAAAAGTGCCTAAGTAATTTTTTGGACATTTTGAGATTTTCTGCCTAAATCACTTGATTTATCATTCGTCAACAGTGTAAAAATGCTCAAGTCACTGCAGGTCGCTGTGCACTTCCTGAACCACTCTAAGAAAGAGTTAATAAATACTCATTGACGTAGAATTGCAGCAGTTTTTTGCCTTTTTCTCAAAACTACAAAAAATGACTTAGGCACTTTTGTTATGAGGCTGTCGATATGCATAATGGATTCTATTCCATAGGTGAAAGCTAGCTTTGTCTCTGGAGATTTCTGCAGGGATGAAAAATGTCTGCAGAATGAAACATTTCTATATACTGTGCGCGTGCACATCTGATAAACAATAGCTATAGCAGACTCTTCTATGGGGAGGTTTCTGCCATCTAACAATACATCCTTTTGCACAAGAGGAATCACTGTTACATGGTATTCTTCAATCAGTCAGCATCTTTCATTCATCATCTTAAAATAAACAGTACCAGGTAGGCAAATATTTTCCAGCAAACATATTGACTTTTAAAAAATTGTTTATTTATTTTCTCTTCTTTGCCAAGTAATATTTTTATTCGCCCATCTTTTTCCTTTAAGGGTCGCGAGCGGGCTGGAGCCTATCCCTGTCATGGTTTTAAGCCGGATTACTCTTTTCTGGCGGTTGTGGCGACTTCTGGCTGCTAGAGGGCACTCGCGTCGTTTTTTCTTCTCCTTGTTGAGACCTAATTGTCTTAATTGGCTTCAGGCGCGTGCCTCTATTTAAGCAGGGCGTTTTCTTTGTTCGGTGCTTTTGTGTAAGCTTTGTTTACGCTCTGGCCGGTAACTTTGGTATAGAACTCAGAAGGTTTTCGTTCAGTCCTCATTGAGGCTGTAACCTTTGTTACCCTTTTCTCCTTTTCCTCCTTGTTTGAGCTCATTGAGTGGTTTTTTCTTTCTCTTTCTATTTCTACTCAAGTCTTTGAGTCTGTCTTCGGCCTCTTTTGTGGGTTGTTTTCCGTTTGGCTGATATGCTGGGGGTTATTTGCCCTTTGTTTATTTTCCCTGTCCTGTCAGGGTATCCCTATTTAGTGGTTGTCCACATTTGTGGGTAGCTTTCAGATTCCCTTCAGGTCGCATCTGGTTCTCTGACACATTCCCCTCCCTCCCAATCCCAGCATACATTGGGCGAGAGGCAGGAATACACCCAGGACAGGTCGCCAATCTATCACAGGACACACACCATTCACTGACACACTCATACACTCGTACCCGGAGGAAACCCACGCGGACACAGGGAGAACATGCAAACTCCGCACAGAAAGGCCCTCGGCTGGGATTCTAACTCGGTACCTTCTTCCGGAGAGGCAACAGACAGTGCTAACCACTGCACCACCGTGGTTCACACAAAATCACTTTTCCATTTTATCATGGGTTTTATTTTTATAAAGTTTTGATTTGCTTGTTAATCACTGTTATAATTGACGTTGTATTGCTTGTTCGATTCAAATACTAGTATTCTGTAACACAATTTGCTTCATGATTAAAACATATATTCTTACTGTTCATGATGTAGCCTATGTAGGCTATCCACAAATTATTTTCTTGTGTATTTTGAGCGTTAGCTAGAATGGGCCAGTTAATTGCTACAATGACAGCCTTCCTTTCGGGTTTAGTAAATCACTTTACACATGCTAAAGTAATCTATTTGTATGACCACCTCCCACTATTTTGCAAAATTATGTAGGGACACCCAATTTTGCATATTCATTTAGGCTAACCCACAAAATTTAGAAATGAACATATCTTTCAATTTTAGCACACACAATTCTCTTTACACCTCGTTAGTTGATCACCACGCACAATTTTTTCCGGGTGGTAATGGTTTTACACGTGTTTTTGTTCACACAAACCTTTAGTAAATCGACCCCTCAAAAAATAAGGCTAATAATTACAACATTGGCTATAAATTAGTTCTTAATTCATAAGAGAAAAACTAAGAATGGAACAGTACTCTCCTTCAAGTTAAAAGTATATGACAATGAGTGTGAAACAAATTGGCTCTACAGTGTAATCAGAAATAAATTATTAAATATGAAATATTTACCCATAAATATAGTGGTGCAGCAGCACCTATCTGCTCACAACCACCATGGACACCAATGAGTTAATACTTTCAGTAACCTTTGTGGCTTCTGAATTTGTAAAACGCTTGCATTTAAGTGTGAGTAAAAAATTCAGCCCAGAGCTACATAACATGAAACAATGCTTGTGGTTGCGTAGCCTTATGGAACTTTTTGTAGGCAGGTTTCATATGTCTTTTAATTTAATTATGAACTTCAACGCCTTTAAGGCTTAAGCTTAAATATCATTGATATTTCAGTTAGCCTAATGTATTATGTGTTCAGTCATCTTAAAGCTAAACCAGTGACATTTTTAAATATTCAGTAGCCTAATTAAAATAAATAATATATGTAGGTAACCTTCATTTATGTAATTTATTTTTATTACATTTTTGTCCGCAACACACAGCAGATTTTTGTTGTTTAAGTTTTTTTATTACAGCAGAGGTGTGAAAAGAGTTATATTTTATATATAAAATATTTTAAAAAATAATATATATATATATATATAATATATATTTTTTTTAAATAAAAAAAATTTCACCATCCCCCAATCCCAATTGTACCACACCGCCACCCACTTATAAACAATTTCTAGGGGAAAAATTGACATCTGTTATAAAAAACAGTAAATAACAACTTTGAAAATGAAACCAAAATATGAAATGTGATTCTATGTGACACTAACGGCGCGAGTAGTGCTGTGTATAGTTACGATCGTTTCAGTCCTGACAAAGATCTTATTCCCGGCAGAAACTAAGAGACATCTAATGAAACAGCTTCTTCAGTTTAACATTAGCCTATACCTAAACCATTCCAAACATGCAAAATCTCTCATTTAAATATGGCTGTTTGTAACACGTGCAATTACTTTGGCTGCGCACACAAAATAACACCCCTTATTTGGGATTTTAATAAATCGACCCCTCAATGGTATGATTTCACTCACTTTTCATTCACAATTTTTCTTATCTGATATCAAAGCCATTTTCAGGGGGAAAATTACAGTGCCATCTCATGGTATTGTTTCCTGGTATTTCTTAATCAAAACGGTGCCCACAACACACTTACTGTATCTCTACCACCCCCAACATTTCAGAGATAGTAATTGCAGATGGCTAGAATTGAACGCAAGAAATATTTGAAAACGTGTAGACAGAGGGACATCACATCAGATCTGAATGAAGTTGATTTGTTTCCCCTTTTTGGACTTGTCAGGTCACTGTGCAGCATCTGTAAGGATTGAGCATGCATTTTTCCCGTCTACTAAGATTGCACAGAACCTCCGTATTTAGGTCACTTCCTCCATTTGTGCTCATATTTCAATTTATCTGCCACTATTTTTGTCACTATCACTCAGGAAACTGTTACAATGATCTAACCATGCAGCATTTTGTTGCTCTCATTTCTGTGAGAGGGCAGGCAATTTTTTTATTTTCTTATCACCCGATACGGCGCTGAGTATCTCCAATTCCTACCCCAATTTGGAATAGCCAATGCGCTGCAACCACAGCGCATTCTTACTGCGAACCCGGGAGTTCTACACCGAAACACGTGGTGTTGCCAGCTGCTTTTTTTCGTACTGCAGACTACAGCTAAAGTCGCACAGAGCGGTCATAGGAAAACGTTTCATAGCCAGCTTTCACATGTAGGCCAACGGTGCCCTATTGACCGGCGGTATTGCGCGTTACCCTATGAAGTTACCGCTAGTCAGCCCGGGCACAGTCCGGATTCAATGTGAGACTATGAAGCTCATACATGCACCACAGCGTGGTGCGATAACCGAATGAGCCATACAGCAGCCAAAGCCAATAAAGACTTGTGTTCTTCATCATTTTCATGATGCTGAAGCCAATGTTTGAAGCTTCACTGTCTCTAGGATTCTTTAGTGTCTGCCTTTGTTTTTAAACTGTAGTACCATCATTTCCATATTAAGCATGGTACTAAACACTGGCCAATTTCATTGAATACAAAATTCATCTGAAAGCCAAGGCAACACTATCATTCATGTCAGGTAATTAATCACTGTCTCTTTGTTGTGTCTACCAAGTAATGGTAAATTATTCCAACCAGCCATGTAGTTCTCTACCTCTAATCAATAGCAATAACCTTTCCTCTTGTAATCTATACAAAAAACCATAGGACCTGGCCTTCATTATTTATGCCTTATTGCTTCAATAAACCCTCATATATATTTATGTATAAGTTTCTCATCTGAAATAAATACCAAAATTGTCCAAAGCATATATTGAAAAATGGGCTGATAGAATAAATCATTTTTCTGTCCATTTAAAATGAAGGTTTTTGTTACTATAGTTTGTATAAAATGCCTCTTCATTTTTAATTATTTTAATACTTACATAATCAAATTAACTTCAATTCAAACAGTCAATTAAAACTACCTGACCATAATACCAAACATGTACTGCTGCCCCTGTTCCTTGTAGACTTATAGAATATTATAGTACATTTGCAAATTATCTCCAACATGTCTTCTTTGTATGTACCATGACCACATAAATGCATAGGGGCAGTTACTTTTAGATATAGGCCTGGATTCTGTCCTTAACTTTGACTTGGGTGGCATCATGGTTTGGAAACTGGGTTAGCAATTCCCAGGTGGGGGCACTGCAGTTGTACCCTTGGGCAAGGCGCTAAACCAGAACTGCTTCCGTAAATATCCAGCTATATAACTGGATTGCATGTTAAGAACATAAGTCACTTTGTATAAGAGTGGCTGCTACATTCCGAAAATGTATATCGAAACATTTTTTTTCCCCCCAAACAAACATTTCCTGTATGGAAATAGAACTATGGTGGACTTTTATGAAAATATAATTAAAAATATATTTCACAGAAATGTAATATATTACAACACCTGAAAGCAACACTTGTATAGTTGCCCATATATTGTGAAGTATTGCAATATCTTTATCATTTATTTCAAGATATTTTCAATATATTCAAATTTGGACTTTAGTGAAGTAAAAAAAAAAAACTGACATTTATTTTGAAGTCAAAGTCAAGGACAAATTTGACTGAATCCAGCTCGTAGACTCTTCTTTGTGTGCTAAACTGAATCCAGCTCATAGACTCTTCTTTGTGTGCTAAACTGAATCCAGCTCGTAGACTCTTCTTTGTGTGCTAAACTGAATCCAGCTCGTAGACTCTTCTTTGTGTGCTAAACTGAATCCAGCTCGTAGACTCTTCTTTGTGTGCTAAACTGAATCCAGCTCGTAGACTCTTCTTTGTGTGCTAAACTGAATCCAGCTCGTAGACTCTTCTTTGTGTGCTAAACTGAATCCAGCTCGTAGACTCTTCTTTGTGTGCTAAACTGAATCCAGCTCGTAGACTCTTCTTTGTGTGCTAAACTGAATCCAGCTCATAGACTCTTCTTTGTGTGCTAAACTGGTTAGGGTCAACCTGTGTGGAATTAGAATTTACTATAGGTGAAAGGGTCAAAAACAGCTAAACAGTTAATTCTGGCGACTGGGAGCAACAGAAGAAAAGTCAGAAGACATGCATGAAGTTACAGATAAAATTTTCGGGAGTGTCAAAATTTCAATAAATGATAAATGGCTCAAATGTCTAAGGACAGCAGGCACATACCTGAAAGCCGACATTGGAAATAAATCAGATTTTTGTAGGTAACAGTACATCACGTATCAATCCATCATTCATGGAGAACAGTTATTGAGGAATTGAAAAAAGAATTAGGATACTTACATGGTGAAACAGATTTTTTGATTTTCAATACATGTACCAAACTACAATAAGGAACAGAAAATACAATTTTAAACTATACACACATAAATACCCCCTCAAAGTGAACTATCCGAGGGCAAATGGCACACGTCTTGCTGCATCAAGGGAGCTTCACTGGCTAAATCTGAAGTCAGCTTGTTAAAGCAAAATCGATGAAAAATGTCACTGTAATTGAGTAATTTTCTCCCCATGGTTTGTCTTCACCATGAATCAACAATATTAAAAAGTCCATAAAACAACGTATGAGCTCTGAAATGAACTGTGAGTCTGTGCTTGTCTGGTAAATTGTATATTGTTGAGGCCTAAAAGGTCCCTGAAGCCAGTAGTAAAGGATATGATAAGAGGGAATTTCAGTCCAGCCTGACAAACTGTTGGACAGAGCAACAATGTGATAGGCACCAGCTCCCTTTAAATCAGTCATTTGGGTGCTGGCACACCTAGAAGAAAGGATATACGTAAGTGTTACATAAGTGTTCTCTTTTAACTGGACCAGGCTCAGTAAAGGCCAATCGCAACCAACTGCTCGCAGAACCATTATGGTTTTTATCATTTGATTTCAACTGGAAATAGAAATTCAATCCAATTTTAATGTGTTTTGGAAGATTATTTGGGGTTCAGCACTTCATTTCTGTGTTTTCAGCAATCTGCCTTTCTGCACCTTTACAGTTCTCACAGTTCTATTTTGTATTTAAATATAAACATTAGCACAGTACTTCAGCTCTGATAATGTTCTTATCAATGCTATTGATGTTCTTGTCAGGGCTATATTTTGACCAGTTTTGGCCAATTTAAAGGGTATTTTCCCAGCATTTAATTAGGAAATAACCTAATTACAGCATGACATGTCGAAACATATAAAAAGGCACCGCATGCAATATATAGCATTTATATCTGGTGAAACATCCTTTTGACAGTGACTGCAGCCCTTCTGCAATAAGGGCTTTCTATTCTAGCAAAAAGCCACGGCAGAAAGTAATACAACAGGGTAACAGCACCTCTCCATCATGTTCCTGCAGTAAATTACACACCAGGGAGAGAGCTACCCCTCTGACCCTTTAGTATATGTTCATTTTCAGTCAGTCTCAGCTGAATTATAACCCAGTTCATGTATTTATTTACTTTGTAAAGAGTCTGATAAGCATGTGCAGCTAATATACTCATGGTTTTTAAATGGTGCTTCGGTGCATATACAGTATTAACCATCAGTAGCCAGCTGTAATGGAAAGCTTGCAAAGAGCTGATGGGCTGGTTTATCAGGTACAGAAAAGCTGTATAAATACGTTCTGTATGAATTCCAAAGTGATTGCTATTAGGGGTAGTTGATTGATCGATTACTTGCACCTACACCTTTCTTTTTAGATATTTTTTTCCACACGTTGTATGTAACATTACAGTTATATGATAGCTCCATTTAGGTATGTTTTCACTGAAAGCAACTTCAGGTGATGTTATCTTCCCGTTGACTGCTTGTGCTAGCTTGCATACATTACATTACATTCATTTAGCAGACACTTTTATCCAAAGCGACGTACAGTAAGTGCGTACAGAGACATCATCAAGATCACTACAGAACAGACAAGACAAAGCACATCCTTCGCATAATGTAGCAGCTATCCCTAGCAATGAACGTCGACTGTAGTTCACAGTAAGCTGTGGGCAAATCAGCAACACCACACTTCCATTCCAAATACTATTATAAAACTATAATAAACAGACAGGAAAACACAAGCTAGTCTTCCTGGGGTCCATTCATAAAATAAATACTGCAGACATAAAAGGTATTGCCGAGCATGCAACTACGTTTCTAGACGTTGGTCCCATATAGAGTTTGACCTACACATGATGGTGAGTTTGAGCAGTGTAGTTCTAGGTTTAAGCAGTACGAAGTGACCATTGCTTGCACCTCTTGTCCCGAGGCCATGCCTATTGGACATGCTTACCAAACGATCAGCCACTTTTCACATACCTAGGGTTTAACTTGACTTATACCATGAAGCCAGCAATCGGGGTTATTATTTTCTTATATGTTTTTGTTTAGAGTTCGTAACATATACAGGCCGGAACCAAACTTCGGCGTATTGTTCCCAAACTGTCACTGCATCGCCTGAAGTCTCCCGCTCTCATTAAAAATAAAGTTGCCCATGCTTTCAGTGAAAACACAGGGATCACATGGAACACTATGGCGGCTAAGACTAAACATAGTGTACTATGTGTAAATAATGTGGAAATTCCAGGGCACCGTGCGCAGTGTAAATTATGTGAAGTGAAGCTAGCTTACCAAAATACTATACCTTTGCATGCTATTAAAGCATAAACAAAAAGAAACGTCGCTGCATGGAAACACTGATTCGCGGCAACCCTGCATGACCGCCTTCACCATTGCAAGATTTAAATTAATTCATAAATTTTTTAAATTATGATTATTTGCATAATTTATTACCTCATTGACACTTTTATACAGAGGACCACACATGGACAGCTAGTGACACCCTGATGAAGGCTGATGTGTAACGTTCCGTTCCCGTCCTGTCCGTTTTCCATGTTTTCCTTGTTTCCTTCCGTGTCATGTTGGATCCCTTGTCCGTGTTTCCCTCCTGGCTGTGGACTGGGCGTCTCCCTCGGGTACTTTTGGTTTCATTTTCCACTTTAGCTTCCGCCTATCACTCGCCCCTCTCGTTACTCACATTCCTCACTGCTGTGCTTCGGCAATCACTCCTGATTTAACATCACACCTGTTTCTCGTTTTCTCCTTCACTTCCTGCACCATTTAAACCCCTGGCTGGCTGCTATTCAGCGCCAGTTCGTTGACTAACCTACCGTGTTTGTTTCGTATCCCGTTTCTGGTCCAGTGTTTGTGAGCCTGCTGGTTCATACCTGTTCGCCTGGTTTCCTGACTGGTAGCTATCTCTGCTAAACTTTCGCTGCTGCATGCATTTACCTGTTTCCCTTCAAAACCTCCAGACGCCGCAGTTCCAGTCTTCCCGCAGCTGTGTTTGTCCTCCCCGTGTTACGTACCTCCCGTACTCGTGTTGCGGTACCAGGACCTCTGCATGCCAGCCGGCTTACGCCAGTATTGCCCGAGCTACGCCGCACCTTCCAACTCGGCGGTGCATTCACCAGCTACAGTCCTGTCACAACACCCTGCCTTTAACCTCTGCTTTCTGCCCGGTTACTCAAGCTACCCGGTCCAGTTTCCAGTCCTGTTCCAGCCCAGTTCCGATCCAGTTTCCTGTCCAGCTCCAGTCCAGTTTCCAGTCCAGTTCCAGTCCAGTTCCGGTGTTTTAGACACCTCCGTTCAAGTCCAGTTCCGGCTTGGAACAAGTTCCGTGCCGTCCCCTGTGTTCCTGAGTGGACCTTCCGGTCCAGTTTCCAGTCCAGTTCCAGTCCAGGTCCGGTGTTTCATACACCTCCGTTCAAGTCCAGTTCCGGCTTGGAACAAGTTCCGTGCCGTTCCCGTTTCCTGAGTGGACCTCCCGGTCCAGTTTCCAGTCCAGTTCCCAGTCCAGTTCCAGTCCAGTTCCGGTGTTTTATACACCTCCGTTCAAGTCCAGTTCCGGCTTGGAACAAGTTCCGTGCCGTTCCCGTTTCCTGAGTGGACCTTCCGGTCCAGTTACCAGTCCAGTTCCGATCCAGTTTCCAGTCCAGTTCCAGTCCAGTTCCAGTCCAGTTCCGGTGTTTTAGACACCTCCGTTCAAGTCCAGTTCCGGCTTGGAACAGTTCCGTGTTTCTTCAAGTCCAGCTCCGGCTTGGAGCAGTCCTCAGTTGGACGCTATCCTGTGTTAACTAACTAACCTGTTTTGCTCCCGTGTACAGCTTTGGGACCACCCCAACGCTTAATAAAGTTCCACTTTCTGTAATCTGTCTCCTGGTCGTTGCACTTGGGTTCGTCCCGTATCAGGATCGTAACAGAACGAACTGGCCAACAATATGGACCCAGCCGATCTGGAACAGATTCGCCACGCCTTCTCCTGCCAAACTGCGATCAGCGACCAACAGGGTCGCCGTTTGGATGATGTGCTGGAAGTAGTTAGGGGCATCACGGAGCAAGTATCCCAACTTTCGCTCCACCAACCGCTACTACGGATTCCAGCCAACCCTACTCCTTCCTCTCCCGAACCCCATCCGGAGGCACCGGCTCCCACTTCCAGCCGTGAGCCCCGTGTACAACACCCCGAGTTATATCGCGGGGGGTTGGGGAGATGTCGTGAATTTCTACTTAAATGTGACATAGTGTTTCGGATGCAGCCCTCCTCCTTCGCCTCTGACTCCAGCAAGATCGCGTTCATTATGAGCAGCCTGGGAGGGAGCGCCCTGGAGTGGGCTACATCCATCTGGGACAGCCAGGCTCCGTTATGCAGCAACTTCGCAGCCTTTACGGCAGAGATGCGACGTGTGTTTGAACACCCGACCTGTGGACGTGACGCTACCCAGCGTCTGCTTCAAGTTCGCCAAGGCAACCGCAGTGTCGCAGAAATGGCCATTCAGTTTCGTACCCTCGCCGCGGAGTCAGGATGGAATGACGCCTCCCTCCAGGGGGCTTTCCGCCAAGCTCTCAGCGAGGAACTCAAGGACCAGCTTGCCACTCGGGAGGAATCCAACTCCCTTAATAGCCTCATCAGCCTCGCTATAGCCATCGATAATCGTCTCCGCATCCGGGCCCGGGAGCGGGGAGGAAGTTCCGGGCGTCATTCGCCCTCCGTCGTCTCTAATGTTCATTCACACTCCATCACTGGATCTCGGGCGCCTACGGGCGGGTCCGAGGAAGAGCCCATGCAACTGGGCAGAGTTGCGGTCAATCCCGAGGAGCGTCAGCGCCGTCAGCGCACCAGATCCTGTTTCTATTGCGGCAAGCCTGGCCATCAGATCGCCTCCTGTCCCATTCGCCCAAAAGAAGGGGCTCGCCAGTAAGACTGGGCGTACTGACGAGCCCCATCGTCCCCAACCATGCTGCCCAGGACCGCCTCATGTTCAAGGCTACTCTCCTTTGGAAGGACAAGACCCTATCTTCTTCGGCCCTAATTGACTCCGGAGCTGACGCCAGCTTCATGGATATCACCGTCGCCAGGAGGGCCGGCATTCCCACGGAACGTCTCACTTCACCCATTTCAGCTCTGGCTCTGGACGGTAGGAGTTTGGGGTTAGTTACCCACTCCACCGTTCCTATCCAGTTAATTCTATCTGGCAATCATCGGGAGTCCATTCAGCTATTACTGATTAACTCCCAACAATCTGCTCTGGTTTTAGGTCAGACCTGGCTTCGCCTCCACAATCCCCATATTGACTGGAAAGCCGGTCGCATCCTGGCGTGGAGTGCCCACTGTCTAGCCAGCTGTCTCCGTTCTGCACTACCCCCTCCGGGGCCCAGTAAACCCTGTTCCATGCAACCTATACCGGATTTAACGAATGTTCCCAGCGAGTATCACGACCTCGCGCAAGTATTTTCTAAATCACGTGCTCTGTCCTTACCTCCTCACAGGCCGTATGACTGCGCCATTGACCTACTGGCTGGAGCTAAACTGCCATCGGGACGCCTCTACAGTCTGTCTGGACCGGAGAAACTAGCCATGGAGGAATACATCCACGACTCCCTCGCTTCGGGTATTATCCGTCCCTCTTCATCCCCAGTCGGTGCAGGGTTCTTCTTCGTTGGGAAGAAGGATGGCTCCCTGCGACCCTGCATCGACTACCGGGGCCTCAACCAGGTCACCATCCGTAACAAATACCCTCTTCCCCTCATTAACACCGCCTTTGAAGCCCTCTCTCCAGCTGTGACGTTCACCAAGCTCGACCTCCGGAATGCGTATCACTTGGTGCGTATCCGTGAGGGGGACGAGTGGAAGACTGCTTTTAATACCCCGTTGGGCCACTACGAATACCTGGTGGTCCCTTTCGGCCTTACTAACGCCCCAGCAGTCTTCCAGAGCATGGTGAACGACGTCCTGCGGGACCTCCTAGGGAGGAGCGTTTTTGTTTATATCGATGATATTTTAATTTTTTCTCAATCCCCGCAGGAGCATGTCCGTCACGTTCGAGAGGTTCTCCAGCGGCTGTTGGAGAATCAGCTGTTTGTTAAGGCTGAGAAATGTTCCTTCCACGCTTCCACGGTCCCGTTCCTCGGCTTCATTATCGAGGAGGGCAGTATCCGGGCGGACCCTGTGAAAATCAAGGCGGTGACAGAATGGCCCCAACCCACCTCCCGCAAGCACCTTCAACAGTTCCTGGGGTTTGCAAATTTCTACCGCCGCTTTATTCGCAATTACAGTTCCATTGCTGCTCCCCTGACTAAACTCACTTCCGTTGCCCTGCCTTACTGTTGGAATTCCGATGCCCAGCGAGCTTTCGAGCTACTCAAGGCTCGGTTTTCCTCAGCACCTATCCTCCTTCACCCTGACACTTCTCGGCAGTTTGTCGTTGAGGTGGATGCCTCCGACACCGGCGTGGGGGCCATTCTGTCTCAACGGTCCGCCTCCGATAGCAAGCTCCATCCCTGCGCATTCTTCTCCCGGAGGCTGTCCTCCGCCGAGAGGAACTACGATGTCGGGGATCGGGAACTGCTGGCGATAAAACTGGCTCTTGAGGAGTGGCGCCACTGGCTGGAGGGGGCAGGTACCCCTTTTCTTGTTTTTACCGACCATCAAAACCTCATTTATTTAAGATCTGCCAAGAGGCTCAATTCTCGTCAGGCTAGATGGTCGTTATTTTTTGCACGCTTTAATTTCTCTGTTTCTTTCCGCCCTGGTTCCCGTAATATTAAAGCAGATGCCCTGTCCCGCATTTTTTCCCCTCCCTCCAGTCCTGCTGATCCGGAGCCCATTTTGCCGGCCTCCTGTGTGGTGGCTGCGGTCTCCTGGGAGATTGAGGGCATTGTGAAGGCCGCCCAGACTTCCCAACCGGACCCCCGCAATAACCCTAACTCCTGTCTTTTTGTCCCCGATTCCGTCCGCTCCCAGGTCCTCGAATGGGTTCACGCCTCGTGCCTGGCATGTCACCCAGGTGTCACCAGAACTATCGCCCTCGTCAGGAGGAGTTTCTGGTGGCCTACCCTTAAAGGGGATACCCGTGCCTTCGTCCTGGCCTGCTCGGTGTGCGCCAGGAGCAAGGCTTCCCACCAGCCTCCCTCCGGTCTTCTCCTTTCCCTCCCCGTCCCTGGCCGTCCTTGGAGTCACATTGGTGTGGACTTCGTAACCGGTCTGCCGTTGTCAGAAGGTAACACCGTCATTCTGACAATAGTGGACCGGTTCTCCAAGGCGGTTCACTTTGTTCCCCTCCCCAAGCTCCCGTCCGCCCTTGAAACCGCTGAGCTCTTGGTGCTACACGTGGTCAGGCTGCACGGGATCCCCTCTGACATCGTGTCAGACCGTGGGCCCCAGTTCTCCTCCCGAGTTTGGAGGGCGTTCTGTGCAGCCCTGGGTGCCTCTCCTAGTCTTTCCTCGGGTTTCCATCCCCAGTCTAATGGTCAGGCAGAGAGGGCGAACCAGGACCTGGGGGCCGCCCTGCGGTGCGTTACAGCGCGCAATCCTGCCTCTTGGAGCCGGTTTCTCCCCTGGGTCGAGTACGCACATAACTCCCTTAAAAGTGCCTCTACTGGCCTATCCCCGTTTGAGTGTGCTTTAGGCTATCAACCCCCTCTTCTGTCGACCCAGGAGGCCGAGATAGCTGTCCCCTCTGTTAGGGCCCATGTCCTTCGTTGTAAAAACATTTGGAGACTCACACGCACCGCACTCCTTCACGCCAATTCCCGCTCCCAACGTCTGGCGGACCTTCACAGGACCGCAGCCCCACAGTATAGGGCCGGTCAGCAGGTCTGGCTCTCCACTGCAAACATCTCCCTTCCCTCTTCATCCAGAAAGCTTCAGCCCCGTTTTATTGGTCCCTTCCCCATCATTTGTCTAGTTAACCCGGTGTCTGTTAAACTTTCCCTCCCCGCCTCCCTCAAAGTTTACCCTGTGTTTCATGTGTCCCAGGTTAAGCCTGTCTCCTCCAGCCCCCTCAGTACCCCTACCATCCCGCCTCCTCCCGTCCGAGTTGTTGACAACGCCCCGGCCTACACGGTGAACCGTGTTATTGATATCCGCCGCAGGGGCCGGGGTTTCCAATACCTCGTCGACTGGGAGGGGTACGGTCCTGAGGAGAGGTCGTGGCTCCACAAGAGCCTGATCTTGGACCATTCAGTAATCCAAGACTTCCACGAACAGTTCCCTGACAAGACCAGGCCTCCGGGTACGCCAGGTGGCGTACATTGAGGGGGGGGTACTGTAACGTTCCGTTCCCGTCCTGTCCGTTTTCCATGTTTTCCTTGTTTCCTTCCGTGTCATGTTGGATCCCTTGTCCGTGTTTCCCTCCTGGCTGTGGACTGGGCGTCTCCCTCGGGTACTTTTGGTTTCATTTTCCACTTTAGCTTCCGCCTATCACTCGCCCCTCTCGTTACTCACATTCCTCACTGCTGTGCTTCGGCAATCACTCCTGATTTAACATCACACCTGTTTCTCGTTTTCTCCTTCACTTCCTGCACCATTTAAACCCCTGGCTGGCTGCTATTCAGCGCCAGTTCGTTGACTAACCTACCGTGTTTGTTTCGTATCCCGTTTCTGGTCCAGTGTTTGTGAGCCTGCTGGTTCATACCTGTTCGCCTGGTTTCCTGACTGGTAGCTATCTCTGCTAAACTTTCGCTGCTGCATGCATTTACCTGTTTCCCTTCAAAACCTCCAGACGCCGCAGTTCCAGTCTTCCCGCAGCTGTGTTTGTCCTCCCCGTGTTACGTACCTCCCGTACTCGTGTTGCGGTACCAGGACCTCTGCATGCCAGCCGGCTTACGCCAGTATTGCCCGAGCTACGCCGCACCTTCCAACTCGGCGGTGCATTCACCAGCTACAGTCCTGTCACAACACCCTGCCTTTAACCTCTGCTTTCTGCCCGGTTACTCAAGCTACCCGGTCCAGTTTCCAGTCCTGTTCCAGCCCAGTTCCGATCCAGTTTCCTGTCCAGCTCCAGTCCAGTTTCCAGTCCAGTTCCAGTCCAGTTCCGGTGTTTTAGACACCTCCGTTCAAGTCCAGTTCCGGCTTGGAACAAGTTCCGTGCCGTCCCCTGTGTTCCTGAGTGGACCTTCCGGTCCAGTTTCCAGTCCAGTTCCAGTCCAGGTCCGGTGTTTCATACACCTCCGTTCAAGTCCAGTTCCGGCTTGGAACAAGTTCCGTGCCGTTCCCGTTTCCTGAGTGGACCTCCCGGTCCAGTTTCCAGTCCAGTTCCCAGTCCAGTTCCAGTCCAGTTCCGGTGTTTTATACACCTCCGTTCAAGTCCAGTTCCGGCTTGGAACAAGTTCCGTGCCGTTCCCGTTTCCTGAGTGGACCTTCCGGTCCAGTTACCAGTCCAGTTCCGATCCAGTTTCCAGTCCAGTTCCAGTCCAGTTCCAGTCCAGTTCCGGTGTTTTAGACACCTCCGTTCAAGTCCAGTTCCGGCTTGGAACAGTTCCGTGTTTCTTCAAGTCCAGCTCCGGCTTGGAGCAGTCCTCAGTTGGACGCTATCCTGTGTTAACTAACTAACCTGTTTTGCTCCCGTGTACAGCTTTGGGACCACCCCAACGCTTAATAAAGTTCCACTTTCTGTAATCTGTCTCCTGGTCGTTGCACTTGGGTTCGTCCCGTATCAGGATCGTAACATGATGTGGCCGAAACTGATGTGGCCGAATGGTTTTAAAATGTTTTATTGATATTATTATTATCAATTATAACAAGACAAATAAAGGAATACAAACTGCATTCTATGCACTACCTAGACATCATTAGTCAATGCCCCATTTAAAAAACTTTGTTTTTGCTATTGCATTGCAAGATAATAAAACAAAGTAGATGAATGTCTTACTACTTCAGTTCTTGGCAAGGCTGCACAGTGACAGAAAATAAGATTATACTTTTTAAATATGACACATGAATCTAGCAGACTAAAACTTATTATTCTGCACAGGTGAATTCTCAAGGCGCAGATGTGTATATCTGCAATATGTGTGCAGTCTGGCAGTGCTATTTCATGTAATGACATTGGGAAAACTGGCAAGAGGACTGCTTTTATTTCCATTATCCTCGGAGGAAACCGATATGTATATAATCTTCCAAGGACTCTACAAAAACAGAATATCCACATCCACACAGAATGATAGTTCAGGTTCAGAGCCAGTTGTCTGAATCATTTGTGTTACCTTTCGCCAACTGCATCTTTTTAAGTGTAGAGGCCTTCATTCAATTCCTGAATACAATGCAATAGGTACCTATTTTTGGGGAAGGAGGAGTTAGTTCTGAATGTTTGACCACACCCCGCTAGATTTTGTCTTTGTGAATGATATGGCCTCCTATAGTGCAGGGAAGCAGTTGGGGAAGTGCCTGCCATTTTGTTGGGTGTTTTGAAATAGATTTTGTGATTTCTGACAGTGACAGGACAAGTGAATGGGACAGAAACTGAGTCAGATGGAGTGGGCTCCTATTCTTCAGTCACTGAAGTCTGGTGTCTGTACTCTGAAATACCAACCACGGGCAAGCTCTTTATTCAGTATAGCTGAGCATATCATCATTTAAGACAGCGTAATTCACTGTGTCATCCATTGCGTGATTTTCTTATTGGTATTCAAAAGTGATGAAGCAAACACAATTAAAAATACATTTTGAAATGACATATATAGAATATAGACAATATTTTAGAATATAGTTCATATACGTGTACTTACAGTATTACATGACAAATTCTGATTCTGCTTAAAATTACATCTCTGTGGTCTTTGAAATAAATTGTGAAGCAAATATGACATTCAAACTGAACAAATAGAAATACACTTTCACTACAAAAAGCATTGAACACAGAAGAATCAATTTTGTAAGTTGGTCAGTTTGTTTTACTTTTCCAGAGCTGCATCCTTGTTGTTCTGGGATCCAGTCTTTTTTAGTTAAACTAGGCCAAGACAAAAGGTTAACTGGTGCCACAGAATTATAGTAGGCCTAGACAAAAGGTTAACTGGTGTCACTGAGAGAACACTGGTCCACCTGTGTCGGGCTCTGCGTGTGTCTTATACCTGTGTTCTGCCTGCCTCTAAAAAAAAAAACATCAGCATGGTTGCTGCCTTAAGAATCAGTCAAGCTGCTCTATCAAAGACATGGGAGCTTCAGAGTGCAGCATCCTGAAGTGCTTGTGCTGCCATATCTCTCTACAAACCCAGGGGCAAACAAAGAGGATTTGACTTTTTCAAAAGGGATGTTATCAGCTCTGGGAAACTGAGGCATCTAGGAAGCGAACTGCCTAACACAGAAGTGCCTTGTAAAAAAACACTTTAGCCGTTCACCACGGGGGATTATCGGGGTATGTGACAGGAAGTTACCTGGACCCTCATCTCATGAAAAATGTACCTGTTCCAGAAGTGTGGGGGGGGGGGGGGGGGGGGGGGGGATTCAAGGGTAACCCTCTATGGCTGCACAAAACAATTTTGTCTGGCTGTTGGCTGTTTTCTAAGGCATGAGTTATCAGGTGCATTATTTTCTCCACACCTGTCTCCCTTTATCATTCCATGGGAAGTGCAAAACTCTGATAGGAAATCTACCTGAGAGGTGTGGAGCTAATACGTTGTCTATCGATTTGGAAAGTTCCAAATGAAAGTTTAGGAGAAAATGGAGACAAAGGCAATGAGTATAATAAGCTATACAAAAAGCAACAAAATAATAAGGTAGCGTAAAGTGCATATTTCGATTTCTCGGAATGATTACAATTAGGTTGTAGGGAAATAACTCTGGGGAAGCAACTTGACAATTACATTTTCACTGATGGGGTTTTTATGAGGTTACAACTCCAAACAGGAGCTTACATCAGCTAATTCCTTTAAAAAATACATCAAACATCAGTTTGTTTATCCTCACAGTAGCATTACAGTGATTATTTCATTATGGGTATCTATATCGATACATTTTTTTGATTAGCATTGTGATGTGTACTATAAAGGGAAGTACATATATACACTTCCTTTAGTAGTTCTACAAATGATCCTCAAAGGAAACCAATGGTAATGATTAAGGTTAAAACCCCAGATGACACACTGCTGCAAACAGTATATTTGTGTGTGTGTTTACACATATGTTTTTTTCTTAAAGACTGGGGCTGTGTTTGGATCCAAATTTTATGCTTTCTTCCTGTTGTTCCCTTCCCTTGCGTCTAGGGGGGAATCCCCAAAATTCCAAGATTAAATATGGCAGCCACACCAAGTGGGATTCGGTTCCGATTTAAGAAGGGGGAGGGAGTAATTACATTCCCTCGCTCCCTCATTTATTCTCCCTCCCACCAAGGGTATAAAATGTAAGCTTCCAGCAAGAAGGGAATCCCACAATGCAATGGTCCACACGGAAAAAGTGGGCGGTCACATTTCAACTCTGGTGTTGCACTTCCTATATTCTGCGAGGGCGGTTCTGTTCCATTTTTGTTCGTTTCTCGTCAATCCTCCCTTGCAGAGCACCTTTTAAGTTTGCTTGCTGCACATAGCAAATTATGTCACAAGGGAGCTCACTTGAGGGAAGTGAGCAAGGGAAGAGAATATGTAAAATTGGATCCGAATGCAGCCCTGGATTTCTATAGGATAGCTGAATACTTCGATTTTTTTCTGAACCCACTGTCCACAAAACACAAAAGCCACATATCAAAGACACATATGATTTCATAAACAAAATAAAAAACGCCCAAATACCAGAAGAAGCCATCCTGTTCACCATAGACATAGATAGTCTATACACCAACATAAACACAGCAGCGGGATTAACAGCGGTAAAAACATGGATGGAAAAGTACCCGGACAACAATCGACTGGATACAATCCTCCTGCAATTACTGGAGATAAGCCTCACCAAAAATGACTTTGAATTCAAAAAAGAATTCTTCTTACAGACCAGCGGCACAGCTATGGGCAAAAAATTTGCACCGGCTTATGCCAACATTTACATGGCACATTGGGAGGAGACTGTTTTTGAAAAATGTCCCAAACTTCCCACTAATTATTTTAGGTATTTAGATGACATCTGGGGAACTATGGACACATAGCTCAGAAGATTTCAAACACTTCATTCACATCCTCAATACGCACCATACATCTATCACAATGAAACACACCACACACTATGAACATATAGATTTTTTGGACACTACCACATACAAGGGGCCCCTCATTTCCCCAAACACACACATTAGACACTAAAGTTTTCTTTAAAGACACAGACACACATGCACTCTTACACAAGGACAGTCTCTGCCCGAAACATACATTCAGAGGCCTGATTAAATCCCAATTGCTAAGGTTCAACAGAATCTGCACACAGATTACAGACTTTGAGGAGGCTACTAAATCCCTCTTCAATGCATTAAAACCAAGGGGGTATTCCAGATCGTTCCTCAGACAGATTCGGAAAACCTTCTTGGCTACAAAACAACAGGACACTAGAAAAATAATTCCACTCATCACCACCTACTCGACATTCAGCCAAATAGCGAACAGAAAAATTAAACGGAACCTGGCCAGGCTTCTGCAAAACACAGATTTGCTTCAAGAATACAAAATCATTTTGGCCTACAAAAAAAACAAAAACCTTAAGAATCATCTGGTAAGTAGTAAACTACTGGAAATCAACATTTTACCCACACAAGGCCCGATATTTTACAGATTACACCAGATTGGCACAACACATATAGAACATAAGAAATCATAGGAAAACAGACACACACATAGTGGCTCATTTCCTACACCATGGACTTGAAGCAGTAGAAATATCGGGCCTCCATTCAAACATTAACTGGACACAGGAGGACAGACGTAGGACAGAAAGACATTGGATTAGAAAACTCAACACCATATTCCCAGGCAGATTAAACAAACGCTGGTACAACTTCAACACAAGAGGGACCAAATTCTTCCTACTTAAAGGCTGCAGTACACTGAATGGCCAGTGCAAACTTTTCTTTCCCAAGGGGCCCTCATAGGGGTAACTTGGGAAATAAAGATTTTTTCCTAAACCTGGATTTCTACCAGACTGTTTCATTCAATGGGACTGTTCCTGAAGCCTATAGTTGCACAAGAGTGCCCCCTCTGGTGAAACGGGTGCCTGCACTGTGCCTACGCCAGCTGGTAATGACTATCACCAGGCTCTGCTGACGGAGTGCAGAATGAAAAGAATCAGTGGTTGGCAGCATGCTCTTAAGGGGACAATCATGCAAGTCTGCACTTCCCTGAATTGACGCAGGACATCGCTTACAAATATGATGCAGCATTTCAAATTGAAAATAAAAAAAGAAAGTTGTAAAGAAAAAAATGTTGTAATCGTGTCAATGAGAAATCACTGTCACTCGCAGTGACATCCAGCCTCTATGGAACAAATTGGAACTTCCAACTATTCAATTTCCGGCTTCTGTCTAAATCGCAAGTGTCATTATAAAACTGGAAACTTTAATCAGTCGCTTGCCCTGTGATTCATGCCAACAAATTGTCATGATAGAATCCTTTATAGAATTCCAGAGCTTTGCTGCTGTCTTGAGCTCTTTTCCATATTGTAATGCAGATGACTTGATACTTGGACCAGACTCAAAATAAGTGTTTGCTTCTTTTGCCCCTCCTGTCTCTCCCATTTCTCACTCTGTTTCTCCTTCCTTCCATTATTGGGCTATCTCTTGCTATGTGTGTGATATCTTTAGTTATTCCTTCTCCGCCATTAGTGGTAACTTTACCTGTGATAAGTGTAGATGAAATGCTTGGGGTTTTGGTTGACAAATAAGATTGGATTGCTGAATTGGATTCCAGAATCCGTACCTTGTAAGAAACTTGAGATAGTGAGAAGTTCATAGCACTTGGTTTCGGATGCACCAGTTAGACTTTCCCCAAGTAGAACTCCAGCAGCGCCTTCGCACCAAGGCGTATAGATTACAGTTCGGGAACGTAGTCGCAAACATAAGCCTCCGGCGCACCATCAGCCACCCATTCACGTTTCCAACAGGTTTCACGCCCATCAGTAAGGCACATGCTGAGAAGCCTGTTGAACGAGTTCTGGTAATTGGTGACTATTTTGAGAACCATGAAAATAGCGACTCCAACACCCATAGTTAAATGCATTCCTGGGGCAAGAGCAACCAACATAGAGGCAAATCTAAAAGTGCTGGCAATGCTAAGCATAAATTTTCTATAATTGTTATTCCCTCGTCATAGAAATCTAAATGAGAAAAAGATCTCCAAATCCATACTGATCATAACTACATAACAAAGGGAAACACATATACACTAATATTTTCACCATGAGCTCCAATCAAAGGCTACAGTGATCCAGTACAAAACCGTGCACAGAACACACATCAGGCAACACCAAATTTTCAAGACGGGATTCACCAACTCAGAAACATGCTCCCAATGCACTCTTCATACATCTGATAACTATCGTCACTTGACTGGCACTCACAAAATCACACAAAGTCACACAATCACAAAGTACTGGATGGAAGGCTTACAAAAACAGCCAAATCAGCCATAACAGGGCATGAGATTCCACTCTCCTACTCACGATTCAACCTCCCTTCTGAGCACCCAGACAATATCCTAGTATCTTTAACTACTGTACCTCCAAGTTATATTTCTCAACTGGAAAACAAGAAAACATTTTTTTTTAAGACTACATCTTAATGGAAAATCAAATCATTGAAGCCACAAACACATGGGCCGGTTGCCGTCTCTCTCAATGCCACAGCTATGCTGCCCAGTTTTCCCTATTTCTTTCAGTTTATTCTTTAAATAAATATATTTTCATCGTACCAATTTTTTCCGTGTCCTTTATGTTCCTGCTAGCCAGAGGCTGGTTGTAACACTTGATTACAACCTAACAAAAAAAGAGACAAATGTAAAAGTAAATAGAGAAAAATACAAAAAGAATAACAAAGAAGCATCTTAATAGTTTTTTGGTTTTTCTGTCCATCTAAAGTGTACTGTTTTCTACATGGAAGTGCAGACTTTTGTTATGATTATGTTGAGGTAATGAGTGTGAATTTATCGTGCACAAGGATGCATCAGACTTAAAATAACAAAATGTTTTGCCAATTCTTCTTTCTCTTTTATAAGGCAATAAAACATTGAAAAAACAAACATTTTTGACCCTAGTGCTCTCTTTATCGATGTTTTATCCGCCATAGTCAGGGCCGGCTCTAGACTTTTGGAGGCTCTAGGCAAGATTTTCTGTGGAGGCCCTTCTCTACAACTAACCTAAATATGAACATAGCATTTTAATGGACAATGTTCTGATAGTCTGTAGTAGAATCCAGTAAATCATTAATAAATCTAATATTACCATACCATGACAACCTAAATGAAATTACATCAGTGAACAAGGCTGCATTATTATTTCGACCTGCATATGCAGTCAAAATACACAATTGTGTAAAAAACAAGACCATAAGTCTAATAACGGCGTAGCCTCCCTGTCCAAACTACTGCAGCCAAGCCAGCCTCCACTTCAAAAAAGTCAAACTAGCCCCCACATTTTTTTTTGGTTCGCAATATACTAGGCATTCTACGGTAAGAGCGTGTAAGAATTCATGTCAAAATAAAAGTGAAGTTCCGATGGACGTGATAAGACGTGAAAGTAATTTCACATACATTCAATAAATCAGTCAGTCTGTCAGTAAACAATGAATGAATGAATAAATAAATACATTAATTAATTACATACATACATACATACATACATAAATAAAACAAAATGAATAATTATTAAATAATAAAATGAATAATTATTTTAAAAAAACAACTACCGCCTGCAAACTATTTCAGAGAAAATAGGCTTTCTCATTTCAATTGTGTGAATAATTACTCACTAATAAAAAATAATTAACTTAATAATAAAGAATACATTTTCAAAGACCAATCTGACTTCAAAATGACAGGACACCACCTCACAGTGTCACGCAGACCATCTCAGGACATTCGGATGTGGAATTTCAAAATTAAAGTCTTCTAAAATGTCATATAAGAGCTGTGTTTCTTCTAAATTCAGATTGATATTAAAAGGAAACCTCCTGTTTTCACAAAACCATTTCACTTCAGAATGATAGAAGAACACCTCAGTGTCATTCAGGCAACCTCAGGACAATCTTATGTGGAATTTCAAAATTAAAGCCCTCTAAAATGTCATATAAATGCTGTTTTTCTTCTATATTCAGATTGATATTAAAAGGAGACCTCCTGTTTTCACAAATCCATTTCTCTTTAGAATGATAGAAGAACACCTCACAGTGTCATTCAGACAAACTCAGGACATTCTGATGTGGAATTTCAAAATTAAAGCCCTCTAAAATGTCATATAAATGCTATGTTTCTTCTATATTCAAATTGATATTAAAAGGAAACCTCCTGTTTTCACAAAAGCATTTCTCTTCAGAATGATAGAAGAACACCTCATAGTGTCATTCAGACAACGTCAGGATATTCTGATTTGGAATTTCAAAATTAAAGTGCTCTAAAATGTCATATAAGAGCTGTGTTTCTTCTATATTCAGATTGATATTAAAAGGAAACCTCCTGTTTTCACGAAAGCATTTCTCTTTAGAATGATAGAATAATACCTCACAGTGTCATTCAGACAACCTCAGGAGATTCTGATGTGGAATTTCAAAATTAAAGCCAACTAAAATGTCATATAAGAGCTGTATTTCTTCTATCTTCAGATTGATATTAAAAGGAAACCTCCTGTTTTCACAAAATAATTTCAATTTATTGTTGTCAACGATTTATTTATAAGATTCTCTCGTTAGATACAAAAATAATAAGAAGAATATTTTGTATTTTTACAACTATACATCTTTTTTATATGTAATGTATTTAAACTTTGAATTCACAATACACAAACGTTTTCCTATTTAGGTATTGTCATGCGGTGAGTGCGAATGCGAGGCAACGGAGAAATGCGGACAACCCATGCAGACTGGGACAGTTGAATAATTTACAGCTAAATCGTGATGTCAGGGATGAAAAGGGTTTAAGCGCACAAGCAGCAATTCCAGCTGTCTTCCCTGGCTTGTTCCAGGTCCTCTGTGTCCATGCCCAGGCACTGTTCATGGAACCATCTTTCACATTTGTCACATTGGATCTATAAAATCACAAGGTGGAAATCTCTTAGATGATTTTCAGGCTACTTTCACAAATTTCGACCTGTCCGTATTTTTCAACAAATGTTACCCACTATGTAACTACAGTATGTGTGTTCATATAATTTATATGAATATTCCCAATTAAGAAATTTTGTTTACTGTCAATATGTCGGTGTATCTAAATACTCAGCTTCACAGTTTACAATTTCTACTGCTTTTCATCTACAAATTCTGCTTTCACAACACCAGCAGAGCTACTGCAAATGCTACTACCTCAGAGTGTAAAGGCAATGGACCTAATATGGTGATGCAGCTTTTATCCCAGTTTAATCCAAGCCCATTTGGCCACCTCTAAACACCTTAAAGCAGCTTGCCTTGTCCTGAGATTGTCTGAGTGACAATCTGAACAGTACTTCTATCAATCTGAAGTGAAATTGGTCTTCTATCATTCTGAAGTGAAATGGTTTTGTGAAAACAGGAGGTTTCCTTTTAATATCGATCTGAATATAGAAGAACCACAGCATTTATATAACATTTTAGAGGGCTTTAATTTAGAAATTCCGCATCAGAATGTCCTGTGGTTGTCTGAGTGACACTCTGAGGTGGTGTGCTATCATTCTGACTTGAAATTGGTTAGTGAAAACAGGAAGTTTCCTTTTAATATCAATCTGAATTTAGAAGAAACACAGCTCTTATATGACATTTTAGAGGGCTTTAATTTTGTAATTCCACATCAGAATGTCCTGAGGTTGTCTGAGTGACACTCTGAGGTGTTCTTCTATCATTCTGAAGTGAAATGGTTTCGTTAAAACAGGAGGTTTCCTTTTAATATCAATCTGAATATAGAAGAAACACAGCACTCATATGACATTTTAGAGGGCTTTAATTTTGGAATGCCACATCAGAATGTCCTGAGGTTGTCTGAGTGACACTCTGAGGTACTCTCCTATCATTCGGATGAGAAATGGTTTTGTGAAAACAGGAAGTTTCCTTTTAATATCAATCTGAATTTAGAAGAAACACAGCTCTTATATGACATTTTAGAGGGCTTTAATTTAGAAATTCCACATCTGAATGTCCTGAGATGGTCTGAGTGACACTATGAGGTGGTGTACTGTCATTTTTAAGTCAGATTGGTCTTTGAAAATGTATTCTTTATTATTAAGTTAATTATGGTGTGCTATCATTCTGAAGTGAAATTGGTCAGTGAAAACAGGAGGTTTCCTTTTTAATATCAACCTGAATTTAGAATAAACACAGCCCTTATATGACATTTAGAGCGCTTTAATTTTGAAATTCCACATCAGAATGTCCTGAGGTTGTATGAGTGACACTCTGAGCTCTTCTTCTATCATTCTGAAGAGAAATGGTTTTGTGAAAACAGGAGGTTTCCTTTTAATATCAATCTGAATTTAGAAGAAACATAGCTCTTATATGACATTTTATACGGCTTTCATTTTGAAATTCCACATCAGAATGTCCTAAGGTTGTCTGAGTGACACTATGAGTTGTTCTTCTATCATTCTGAAGTAAAATGGTTTTGAGAAAACATGAGGTTTCCTTTTTAATATCAATCTGAATTTGTTGCGGAGATTTCATTTGAGGCGAAAATGCGAATAGGCCTCCTCACGTGATTGCCCTGTGATGTAACTAGAATTACCAGTTCAGTGCGCCTACTCAACACTCACCGATGAGGTTTTTTAAATCATGCCTCTCTTTTTTCTGTGTAGGCTAAAAAAATTTTGAACCCAGGAAAAATGTCAAATGTGATTGCCTGCTTCTGTTGACTACAATATTGTGAACTTTTGATACCTAGATTGCGCTGAGGCCACTATGTTGACTTTCACAACGCTCCATTGGAAATACATGGCAGAGCTCATAATAATACTATTTCCGGGCCATGGCAGCCATCTTGCGGCGGTGCCATTGCGGAAGAACCAAATTGAATAGGGCTGAATGGAACCACGTGACCACGTTTCCTTTCTAGTTCGTATATAGTTCTGTGGTAACAGCAGCTAGCGTTAGCTGTATTGCAGCGGCTAACGTTGCCACTTGCACCTACAGATGAAGCAACTAAATGACTACTACTACATGCACAGTTATTTTAAATGATCACACATACCTGACTCACGTGCTGCACTTTCTTGTCGTCTCTTTTTAATTTGACATTTCGCAGCACCCGATGGATGTTTTCGCTTAGATGGCCAATCATCCCATGTCACAATACTATAGTATTACTGTAGTTTTTTTGTACACACTATAGTCATACTATTGTCCTATAGGGATAAATGCTAAATAATTATCATAGAGGGTGAAAATACTATAGTGATACTATTGTACTATAGTGACAAATACTATAGCATTATTATATTTGGCGAAAAAACTATAATATTCTTATAGTTTTCTAGAAGATAACTATAGCAATACTATAGTTAATTTTTGTTAGGGATTTGGCGGTATTTTGGCATTCATCAACGTTTTCGTTTCTGAGATTTGATTGAACGTACTAACAAATTTTACACCTGCTCAAGACCACGCGTTCGTAAATTCAGCATGCCGCTAAATGTAGCTTCTGAGTGATAATTAGTAGGCCTATATTAATTTATTTTTATTTTCTGTTAAATTCACATGACAAAATGTAGCCTCTGAAATACACAATGCAAACGTAGCTAATAAATTACAATTGCAAAAAGCAAACACATTAGATGATGCATATTAATCAGTTAGGCTATGAACTTGTTTAATTAGTCTCATAAGCGTAATTAATGCTCCCAGTACTATTTTTCTAAATTGGTAAAATTTAAATGCTAACTTATTTGACGTTAAATATGCTATTTAAAACACACATCTGACCAATGAACGAAATTTGCTTTAAATTGCCTACAGGTCTGTAGCCAACAAGGAGAGAAACGAAAGCATGTTTAAGATCGCACAAAAGCTATTTGTTAGCTGAGAGTGATATATGGCTGGTTAGTCGTTTTGGGGTTTGTATGATATTGACAGCCGGCCCAGCAATGTTATTGGTGCCGTAACTGTACTGCACAAACGTAGCCTTAAAGGGATAGTTCGCAATTTTGGACATAATGTCTCGATTACGACTTACCCATGATGTAGTTGATTGATATAAACCATTTTCAGCTAATTCCATGCTGTCCCTTCTTTTGGACATACACACGTTGCTAATGCTAGCACAACTCTATGGCAACCGGTAGCATCCACTACCAAACGCACTTAAACACTCCACAGTGCACCCAAAGCAAATAAAATACGATGAAAAATGGATGAATCCAGCGTGATTTTTTTGTACCAACTCGTTTCGTACATAAATATATGCGCATATTTTGGAATGCCTCATGAATGAGGCCCAATGTTTAATAAGTTTGCTCCCACCTGCGGTAGTGCACCTTGAAAGAACATAGGCCCCCATAGAGGATAAATAAATAGCCAAAAATGCATTACCTTTCTTACTTATCCTTCGTTATTTAGTTGTTTTGGGACTTTTGCAACATCAACTATTCCTGTAGTTTTTTAATAGGTATTTTCTTTTTGTCTAATCTATGCCCGGTGCATGCATAACATTTGGCAGGACCGCCGATAAAGCCTCCAACACTGCGCGAGAACGGACAACTAACCGTATATAGACTTCAGAAATAATGTAAAAATGGTAGACCATTTATTGCAATACCTAGGTATAGCCTGCTGATAATAAAACATGCATTATAGACTGTATGCATGACTACGCTGTGTTTGAGACAAGAAAAGTATGATGAGATTCAGATGTAATAAGCTATAAAATATTAGGGTAGACCAATAAAAAATATTACTTGTAAAAACGTATAAATGAAGCAGACAGTGTTGTAGTGTTCAAACGTGCATTTTAATTAAATTTTTGGCTTATCATAAAACTCAATTCTTCATCACAACGGAATGAATAATGGCCAAGACACTATTAAAGGACGTTTTTTCAACTTTGACCAATTTCTATGAACTTTTTTCACCATGCTGATAATAATAATTTTGTTAAATCTTTCTTTGTGGAACAGGGTGTGCTGAAGGGCATCTCTGAACGAACAACGTATCGAACCTTGAAGCGGATGCACTACAGCAGCAGAAGACCACTCCTGTCAACTAAGAACAGGAAGATGAGGCTACAGTGGGTACATGATCACCAAAACTGGACGGTTAAGGTTGGAAATACGTTCCCTGGTCTGACAAATCTCAATCTATGCTGCAACATGCAGATGGAAGGGTCAGAATTTGGAGTATACTGCATGAATCCATGGATCTATTCTGCCTTTTGTCAATGGTGCAGGCTGGTGGTGGTAGTATAATGGTGTGTGGAATGTTTCTTGGCACACATTAGGCCCCTTGATACCCATTGAGCATACCTAAGCATTTGATGACCATGTGCATCCCTATCCATACTTCCAGCAGGATAATGTGCCATGTCGCAAAGCATGCACTGTGTGATGGGGCATGCTTTGTAACATGGCACATTATCTTGCTGGAAGTATGGATAGGGATGCAAGCTGGTTCAACAGACATGACAGTGACTTCAGTTTACTCCAATCGGCTGCACAGCCCCCAGATTTCAATGCAATAGAACACCTTTGGGATGTCGTGGAACAGGAGATTCGCAACATGAATATCTGGCTGAAAATTCCAAAGGACTGTCATTTTATCGAGTCAAATTCCCTAAGGAATTGACCAAATTCCCTAAGGAATGCCTCCAGCACTTTGTTGAATCCACACTGCAAAGAATTAAGGCTGTTCTCACAGACAACTTTACAGGTATCTTGAAGCAACCATTCCTGAGGATTGACTGATCACAGCTGTTATTGTGAACTTGATCATTAGTAATCATGTCTTTTTGTACACAAAGTTCTTTGTGTTGTTTATCACAGCTTAACAGTGGGAGGGGAAATAGGCATTTTATTCACTGCATTATGTCTCTTTCTAACCAACATCCCAAACAGCGGGAAAACAGCAGTCCAATTGAATGGCTTATTGATTCAATTAAGTAAATAATGTCCCAGTTGGTGGTAGAAGCAGAACTCACCTTGGGCACATCAGGACTGCAATTGATTAACACTGTACTTTTGTTTCTTTTCAGACAGTTAGTTTCTCTCCAATAGTCACAGGAAGGGATACAAGTTATGTGATAGAGAGGGCAAATCCAAGACCCTTTTCTTGCTTGGCTGTTGGGGTTAAGCATCGGACCATCCACTTTTCTGTCTCTATTCGTATTGCTGTGACCTGTGTCCATCTGAATATTATTGTTTCAAAATGCCTCACCCACCCCCACCCTTCCAAATATGAATTGTTCACCAATTGTACAACATAAACAAGCTTATCATTTTAATATATAATTATATTATTGGCACAGATTGACTATCATCCATAATGTGTGTTTTGTTAAAAATGTTTTTACATTAATTATAAGATATTTTTTGACTATTGAGTCTTCCAAGTAAAGATGATTATTACCAGGAAAATATAAATACCAGTGATCTCCCTGGTAGCAACTGTTCACCTCAAGTAGCAGTATAGCAGCAACACATGGACTCCCAGAGCTTACTGTCAGAGTGGTTTTCTCTTTTTATTCCTCTTGAATATAAGACACACAGAAGGCCCATATCCGATAAAGACTTTTAAGACAACAAAGTTTTCTACACTGTGTTCTCAACTAAAAAAAACAGGTCAGAAAAAGTTAGAAAAAGGTCTGTGGCAGGGTGGGCGTGGTTAGCCTCTGCTTGCAGAGAGAGAGTGAGCGGAGCGGCTCTCGGACCCGGAACCACAGCTGTCATGAGTTAGTCAGGACAACACGATAATTAACAATTGAATGACTGTTGGATTGTTGCCTGATTGCTTTGACAGTGAGCCTGGGCTTTAAAGGAGGGAAGCCGGAGATGAAAGGGGCTGACCGATGACGGGAGAGGACGGAAGAGAAGTGTCCGATAGCACCGTAGCCAGCGAATATCCCAAAAGACAAATAAAGTGTCTGTTGAAATTACAGCTCCTGTGTACTGCCTGTTCTTCCGCGAGGGTGGCACTCGATCTTGCCACAAGGTCCAATATGATTCCATATTCATACTTACTTTGCAGTCTATTTCTTATTGGCAACAGTGAGTGCAAGATTCTTGGCTGGAATTATTGCCATTCCTCTACTGATAAGAGGAGGTAAGAGATAAGAAAATGCTAGATTACAAGACTTGTTCATATCTGTGGGGAAATGCAAGCTTTGTTCAGATGTGGTCAGGAGGTTGGGATAAAATAAACTATTTCAAGTAGACCCATTTATGGGCGTAACCCTTCTGTAGTTTAAAGGGGATTGTCTAGAAAGCACTCTTTGCGTGAATAGACAGAATGGATATTTCACGATCCAATAGACTGAGAAGATGGAGTAATATATTCAGCCAAAAAACATCAGTGTGTCAGTCATGCCCACTGCACTGACAAAAGGCTACAAAGCCATCACTTTTCTACATAATATACAGCTAAATTATCCTTTAAATTATGATGACATAGTTGTGAATAAATTGGTGGTGGAGGTCACAAATCCAAGCAAAAATGTTGAGTGTGGTAAGGGAATGGAAGGAAACGGCTTTTGACTGTCAAATATGATTTCCTCGAGGAAGCTGAAGAAGTAATCTTAGAGACAATTACTCTCCCATCCATGTTGCCTGACAGAAAACAAGATAATACATGATTAATTTACGTTGAACAACTTTATCTTTGGAGAGATTTTCTCTTCCACTGGGAAAAAGAGCCTTGTTTGGTCAAATGGAACAAATGGTTATCAAGGTGATGGCCCTGATATCCAGGTGTTCAACTGCAAACTTTTCATTGGAAAAGGATACTATTTCATGTCATGAAATTTGAATATTTGGTTCCGTCTCCTAAACAGGAATTATAAATTATAGCCACCAGTTTGTTTCCACCACGTGACCTATTAATAAGCCATGGTAAATGTTAATGTTAAAATGTTCCACCATTCAATATTTCTTTATCTTGCTTTGGAACATTAATCTGTATGAGAAATTGTGTTTTGTTGATTTCCTTCACATTTTATGTTCACATTATTTTCACCCACAGCAATAGCACTCAGATAGGTTTCATATGAACATTGTAGGGGGACAATGTTGGTTACCCATTATTACAACAGGCTAGCTAGCATTGCTAGATAACTTTAGCATGGAGGATATTGAATACTAAATTAACAAATTCAAATTCATGAATTAAATTTAAAAAAAATGTTCCATCTGGCTAGCTATGTGTATCCCACGTTGACTGACTAGCTAAAATATCTAGCCTAGCTTGCATATCCTATACCTTGCCCGGCAAGATAACAACATTCAGAATGCATTAGCTAGCAAGCTGACTGCATAATGCTATCTGAATGGATACGTTGGTAGTTAGCTTATTGTTGGTAGGGAATGAACAATAACTATGTCAATTACCTGCTGAGAGCAAGTATTATTAATAATAATAATAATAATAATAATAATAATAATAATAATAATAATATTAACTCATTGTAGTTTTGGATAACGTGCCAGATTTCTAGCACTACTTATCTACCGATCAATCTATTTGACGAGTACTGTAAAAAAACAAATTGTCCGTTAGAATTTTATTTATTGTCTGTTTGAGTGAAATTTGAGTCACGTTCCTGGCATATGATCATATGATATAGCCTAGCTACATTGCCTTCGGTCTGTGATTTACAATTTGTTTAGAAGGTCGCCAGCAAATTATTAATTTGTCACTAAAGTGGAGATCACTAGGAGGATCACTGATTGAAAGCATAGGGGAGCCCAGGTCTATTCTGAAAAGTTTCCAAAGTTGCCAGATAAATTAATAGATCTTGACAAAGTTGGCAACACTTCTGTGAGGTGCTCCTCTAGCTGGCAACAAGTTACTGACATCCAACTGACATTTTTATCTGGGCCTCTTTCTCTAAGGTTTTGAAGAGTAGCAAAAGGCAAAACAGTAGCAAAATGATGTTGTTTTTAATTTAATTAAACCACATATATTTTGTAAAATAACAGCATTGGTGTAAGCTAATGGAAAATATTTTCCTGTTTTCCCATTATTATATTTCTGAGAAACGGGAAATAGTTTGGTCGGAAATGACTCTGAACCTGTGCCGGTGTTAAACCCAAATGTTTAAGATTATTATTGTGTACAGTACCAGTCAAACGTTTGGACACACCTACTCATAGGTTTTTTAAAGTTTTTTTTCCTGTTTTCCACATTTTAGAATAGTAAAGACATCAAAACAATGATAACACAAATTAAATTATGCAAACAAATCAAAAAAAGTTATATTTTAGATTAATTCATTACATTCACATTACATTTCATTACAAGCATTTAGCAGACGCTCTTATCCAGAGCAACTTACACAACTTCTTACTACATTTATCCATTCATACAGCTGGATATATACTGAAGCAATTCAGGTTAAGTACCTTGCTCAAGGGTACAACGGCAATGTCCTACCTGGGAATCGAACCTGCAATTATCATTTACAGTCCAGTTCCTTAACCATTATACTACACTGCCGCCCCTTCTGCCGATTCTTCAAAGTAGCCACCCTTTGCCTTGATAACGGGTTTGCACATTCTTGCCATTCTCTCAACCAACTTCTGTGGTAAACAAGTATTCCACAGGTAAACAGGTGATGCTATCATGACTCTGTATAAAAGGATATCAAAAGACTCTTGACACCTTATTTCCTGGTAGAGTGTGCAAAGCTGTTATCAAGGCAAAGGGTGGCTACTTTGAAGAATCTAAAACATAAGACTTTGTTTTTTGGGTCTTTGCATAATTCCATTTGTGTTATCTGATAGTGTTGATGTCTTTACTATTCTAAAATGTGGAAAACAGTAAAAATAACAAAAAAATAACTTTCTACGAGTAGGTGTGTCCAAACTTTTGACTGGTACTGTATATCAAAACGCATCATAATGGTTAGTCTGAATAATATTCATCCATAAAGGCTATTCCTTGCTCGCACACTTTAACCTTGCACACAAGCAGGTCTGTTTCGCCAGCTGTAGGCTAAATCTATGGGGCTCTATCTTGACGATCTTGGCGCATTGTCTAAAACGCTAGGCGCAAGTGAATTTAGGGCGTGTCCAAGTCCACTTTTGCTAGTAAGACGGCACATTATTTGAGTGCTAAGTGAGGCGCAAGGTGCTAATTAGAGTTCTCAACGGGCCTGAAAATTCAAACCCGAACCGAAACGACCCGAGTAAGTTGAAGCCCGAGATCATCACATACAATACTGAGCCCGAGACCGACCAAACCAGAAAAAAACAAAAAAACACGAGTCGGTTATCTAGAAAAGGTTTTTGATAACATTAGCTAAGTTGCCTATCACCCATTAATGCCTAGTACAGATGTTGTAACGTTAATGTTTGTTTTGATGGATTCCCATGCCAGTCTATGCTCTCAAAAATTTATATAGTATGTTCAAACTATGAGATGTGTTTAGCTTGTCATGGGTATTTGCAGCCCCTGCCGTTTCTGCGGTCGTCTTTCTTTTTGGCGTCGTTGGGACGCTCTATCGGATTTTTTCCGCCTCCGTTCCGGTATTTGTAGCTATCTTGCCCGACAATTATTCTCTGCACCTGTTTTGCGTTTCCTGTCGGCTATAAATACCTCAGGATTTCCGCATTTCCGCACTTCGATATTGTCTTTGCTATGTTGACAACAAAGTCGGTAAGGTAGTTATAAGATTCGATCGCTGCATTTCTGGTTCGTACGAATAGGAAACGCAGCAAGTCCGGTTTAGAGTTAGGAGAAAGATTTATTTTAGTCTTTTTCTTTCCTTTCTCTCTTTATCCTTTGTACTCTTCTGCCAGTTACCTTTTTGTTCAGCTCGTTTTCACCTAGAGCTGTAGGTAACAGGTTCTAGTTTAATTTTCATTCTCTCGCCCGTTTATACAGGGTGTTTCTTTTGTTTTGTTTCACTACCTCTTGTTATGCCTAATTATTTAGTGTGTGAGGTTCTTTTGTTAGTTATTCTTGGTTTTTGTCGAGATCGCCTCAGTTTTTGGAGGTTGCTTTGTTTTGCCTTGTGCTAGGGAAGTTTTGCTCCCGATCCTGTTATCCCAGTCCTGGTGCGGCTACTTCCGCGTTTTGTGGCGTATCTCTACGCCAATAGAGATAAACAGCTTGATCAGAGTGAATAATAAACAGCTTGATCAGAGTGACCGTGATAGAGTCAACAGACTCCAGGAGGAGAAACATTGCCATCTCAGCGAAGTTGAGACGGAGCGGCACTTTATCACAAAATGCGAAAAAAACAATCAAATCAGAAATAAATATTTTCCCAAAATAAATCAGAGATACCCTCAATTAAAAAAATAACAGACATCCAAAAACTCCCCATCCTCTTAGGAGAGGAGAGGACGTGCTGTGACCTGGCAGAACAATATATAGCTGCCTGCCATCGTCTTAGTGATAGACAGTGAGTGATAGAGATCATTATAAACCATTTAAATTTTTTATATTTATTATATTCACTTTATAAGATCATATGTGTCGCCATTATTATCATTTCTATTGATAATTATTATTTTTTTTAATTGTACTTTATTATTTTACATTATTGTTATTTCTAAATCCATAATCAAAGAAAAGTTCTTGTTTTCATGTATGGTTACTGTTCATTCGTTTCTAGTCTTTGTTGTTTTGTATTGTTCAGAGTTAGATGTATGTCTTCGACTGTTTTAATGCAGTATGCTTTGACAATACAGATGCAATGTCTTGTCATGCCAATAAAGTGAATTGAATTGAGTCCACGTCAGAGAAAATATGTGTGAAACGTCACCACAATGCTCATACGTTGTCATGTGTGTCTGAGAAGAACACGTGATCAGCAATTTTCGGGGAGCCCTTTTCTCCTACGTGCTCTATATTGCCATCTGGTGTTCTGAACCTACATAGTATACCTTTAACATTTTAATAATTTGCACATTAATGGAGAAATATAAGATTGCCCCTTGTGACTGTTCAGCTATGTTCTACATAATAAAAAACAATTATCTACCAAATGGGTTAATTAAAGGGCTTTTTGTAAACCCCAAAATGTATCACAACAAAGGATAATTAAAGATTAAAAGGATAATCAAAACGATGAACTTCCTCTTCCAAATCCTGTGGCAAACTGGGACTATTGTGGGAGAATATGAACAAAAAATGATGCCCTTAATTACTGGATTTGTTATTAAACCATGAAGGTTTCTTTTGGTATTAGTCCATATTGGCAGAGGCCCACAATAAGCTTAGTGTGTTAAAAAGGTTATAGCAGGCTTGTAATTAATCACAACAAGCAGGATGTTAAACAGAGGTAATTGTGTGTCTTTATTGAGATCACTTCACTTAAGCCAAGGGTGTGTGATCCATCTTCATTTATGCACAAGATTGAAGATACTCTGGATGCTCTGTTGCGTATTAAAGGATACATTTAAAACATTTTACTGTGCTTGGGAGGGTTGGCTATTTAATTTTTTCTTGGTTTTCACAGACTCATTTAATGGTTGAGGGTTTTGTGTTCATGAAATCACAAGGTTTTAAGGTTTTAAGGTTTCACCTGTCCTGCAAAATCTTGATTCCTTGTATTTTTGGTCATTTGGGGTTTTTTAACACATTTAAAGTTGTCAGACAGTATAATGCACCGTTTCTACATGCTAAAAAAATCATTTTTAGATATAGAAACAATAATGGGCTATTATAAAAAATTTGTATAAATAAACACAAGCCATCATAACCAGCTTGGCCCCTCAGCAGGTTGTTGAGGATGTCTGCTGCTGCATAGCTCATGTGCAATCTTCAGATGGACGGGTGGCCTATCTGAACTCCTTTGCTCCAATAGATCTCACTGAATTTAATACTATAGTAAATTCTTCAAAATCTTCTACCTGTCTTCTAGACCCTATCCCAACGAAGCTACTGAAGGAGCGACTGCCAGTGATTGGAACACCACTGTTGCATATTGTTAATGCTTCTTTAGCCTCTGGACATATACCACCGACTCTCAAACTTGCTGTCATCAAACCCCTTCTTAAGAAGCCAAACTTGGATATGAACGACTTGTCTAACTATAGGCCTATCTCGAACCTTCCGTTCCTCTCTAAAATAATAGAAAAGGTAATTTCAAAACAACTTTGGTCATTTTTGCACCCTAATCAAATATTGGAAGTTTTTCAATCTGGTTTTCGACCCTCTCATAGCACTGAAACAGCCCTAGTCAAAGTATTCAATGATCTACTCCTTGCTTCTGATAGTGGCTACATCTCTGTACTCATGCTTCTAGATTTAAGTGCAGCATTTGACACAGTTGATCACCTCATCCTTCTGGATAGGCTTGAAAATATTGTTGGCCTCCGTGGACTGGCTCTTTCCTGGTTTAGATCATACTTATCAGACCGATAGCAATTTGTGCATCTTAACAATGACTCCTCCTATAAGTCTAGGGTTAGATATGGAGTACCACAAGGATCTGTCCTTGGGCCTTTGCACTTCTCTCTATACATGCTTCCCCTGGGACAAATCATTCGTAAACATGGCATTAACTTCCACTGCTATGCAGATGACACCCAGCTGTATCTATCAGTCAAGCCTGATGAAGTTGTCCAGCTGTCAAAGATGGAAGCTTGTCTTATAGATATAAAGGAATGGATGACCCATAACTTTCTCTTGCTAAACTCTGATAAGACAGAGGTAATGGTAGTGGGGCCCAAGTCCCTGAGATGCAAACTATCTGGCTATATGCCTAACATTGATGGAATTTCAATCACTTCAAGGGCTGTCATTAAAGATCTTGGTGTTACGTTTGATCCAGATCTCGTATTTGATACACACATTAAAGACATCTCTAGGGTTGCTTTCTATCACTTGAGGAATATCTCAAAAATTAGAAAAATACTGTCCCTACATGATGCTGAAAAGCTAGTCCATGCTTTTGTTACTTCTAGATTAGATTACTGTAATGCTCTTTTGTCTGGATGTGCAAATTCCCATCTTTAAAACCCATCTTTTTAGTCTGTCCTATAGTTGAGGGGCAGTAGTGGGTGGCTAGCATTAGCTATAGAGTCTCTGGTGGACTGAGCGGTCAGTGCTGTCACTGGCTCATTATTGGTAGTGCTGTGTTAAGCTGGACCGGTCATGGTCTGGTGGTGACTGTCTCAAGCCTGCCCTCATGGCTGTATTGGCCCCTGCCTCTGTTTATCCCTTAGCTATGCTGCCATAGCCTTATTCTGCCGGGGTTTCCTTATCGCACGCAGGCACCTCTGTCTCTCCTGCTATGCTTGTTCTGCTACCATCTGAACCCCCTAACAATGTTCTTTCTTTTTTCCACTTCCCTGCTCTGGGCACCTGCCCGGAGCTCTAGCCCAAGTTTCCCGAGTTTCCCAAGCCCTTCCCTCGCCCCCCTCCTGGCCCGGAGCTCCAGCCCAAGACCAGCTAGGCGCCCCCCACATGCCACTGCTGATCTCTACATGACGGAGTCATCAGAGTAGTATACCTCCCTATGAAATAATCAACCCATAGGCCAGTGGAGGATGGGCATCCCCCCAATAGCCGGGTTCCTCTCGAGATTTCTTCCCATCGGGGAGTTTTTTCTCGCCACAGTATGAGGGTTTTCTCTCCCTACTAGAGAGTTTTTACCTCTGCTATCTGGGGGCTTAGAGCTGGCATTTCCCATTTCCCCTTTCCTCCCCTTTCTGTTCTGTAAAGCGTCTTTGTGACAGTCGTTTTGAATTGAATTGAATGTGCAGGTTGCCCGGCAACACACTCAGTGGAAGGCGAAGGTTGTTAAGCCGGTCCGTCCTCCACAGGTCCCGAGCAGAATGGGGCCTTATCAGACCCTGATAAATGACAATGGACAAATAATGCAGCATGTCCTTAGCATCCACATCTGTCCACTGCTGTTGGGTCCCCTGAAGTTGCTTGCACTTTCGGTTCTTGTTCATATTTTCACAAAGCACTGTAATGGCCTCCTTTACAGGCTATGTTACAGTGTATTATATTTCATTCAGTTTATAGTCATGTTTGGGGAAAAAACTGCTTTATTAGTAGCCTAAATTTACTGTATTTACTGCGTTTGACCAGTTGACACTATGCACAGGTAACGGTGAATCAAATCAAATAAATTGTAGTGTAACGGTGCTTCCAGGTAACAGTGAATCAAATCAAATAAATTGTAGTGTCATCTTTAATTTCATTAAATAAATTCTAGTGTCATCTCTAATTCTTTGCTAAGAACCTCCGTACAGTCTTTAACGGTTTTCACAGATATGAATCTGGAAACAATCCGTAGGCTACTTGAAGGTAAAATGTATAGGCCTATCTAACTGGAAAAAATGTCTTTATTAACGTTAACTAGCAAAAATGGCTATGATATATAATTAGGGGTGTCACGATACCGATTCGAAATCGAAAGTCGATCAAAATGAGCGTTCAATTTCGAACTTCGAAATAACAAGCTGGTTCGCGATTCTCCAAGTTTTTTTTTTCTCTCCACCCCCGCCCCCCGCGCGCTCTTCTTAGCCTTTCATGTGATGGGTAAAATGTAAAAAAATAGCCTACTTTGCCATCTCTAATGTAATCGTTTCCGACAAAACGAAACTTGACGCCTTGCATTTTGTTCGTCCACGCAGGCGTGCGTCCAAAGAAAAAAAAACAACGATATTTCAAAGAAGACACAGCTGCTAGTTAACGTTAGCTTACCGGTAGCCTGCATTACTTTTCGACACATGGCCACTGCCGGAGTCGGAGATGGAGAAACAGAACTGCAAAATCCTCAAGTCACCGGTGTGGCAACAGTTTGCCTTCCCCGTGAGTTATATAAACAACGAACGCGTCATTGACAAAAAAACGACAGTTTGTCGGCTATGCTACACGCGAGTACCATACGCCACCTCAGGCAACACGTCAAATATGGCAGGACACATTCGCAGGCATCACAAAGAAATAGATTTGACTGGGAAAAAAACATTGACACAGGCAACTCTTCCATTCTCATTTAGAGCCAAGCTTCCACAAAATTCAACTTGCGCTAAAGAAATAACTAGCGCAATAGGAGTGTTTGTAGCATCAGACATGCGACCCTATTCGGTGGTGGAGAACGCTGGATTTAAGCATTTAATGCAGAATTAATTGCCTTGACGACAATGTAAATGTAAATGACCATTGTCAGGGCATAAAACCAATGTGTAAATTGTTAATAGCGTGGTAAATGTTCAACTGTTTATTATTCTAGAGTCTAGTTTTGATAAAGCTCTTAACTGTTTAGGTGTGTTTAAATATTCTCATATTTTTGTTATTATTTATAATTGTTATTATTCAAATAAAAGTTACTTATTGAGAAACAAGTATTTTTCTTTACAAATCAAGACTCGATAGTCTAACAATGGCATAGCCATTAGTTAGACTATAGTGCTGGAAAAAAAAATAGTGCTGAAAAAAAAATCGAATCGAATCGTGACCTTAAAATCGAAAGTCAAATCGAATCGCGGATTTGGAGAATCGTGACACCCCTATATATAATGTAACCTATAGGCTTATAAGGAAAATATCAGCACATAATGTCAGCTATCGCTCTGTGTAAACAAGAGAAGCTTAACCTGTTGTTAGTGGAAGTAAGCAGCACTGTGTGAGGGTTGTGTTAAGGTTCGGACGCGACCGATAAGGATAATAAAAGCGTATCTAGAAAGAGTAACAAAAGAACGGGAGCAAAACTTCCCTAGCACAAGCCAAATCAAAGCAACCTCAAAAGGAGACAAGTCTCGATAAACAGCGAGAATGAATAACAAAAGAACCTCACGCACTAAATAATTAGGTGTAACAGGAGGTAGAGAAACAAAGCAAAAACTTGAAAAAACGAGTGAAGGAAAAGAACAGAAAAGAAAAACCTGTTATCCAGAGCTCTTGTGGCTAAAGAGCTGACACAAAAGGTAACGGGTAACAAGAATAAGGATAAAGAGAAAGATTGGGAATAAAAGAGAAAACCAATCTAATCCTAATTCTCTAACCGGACTTGCTGCGTTTCTTATTCGTACGAACCAGAAATTCAGCGACCAAATTTCCTATACCTTACTGACTTCGTTGTCAACATCGCAAAGACAATATCGAAGTGTCGGAAATGCGGAAGTCCTGGGCTATTTATAGCTGGCAGGAAATGCAAAACAGGTGTAGGGAATAATTGTCGGGCAAGATATAAACACCGGAACGGAGGCGTAAAAAATCTGATAGAGTGTCCTGACAACGCCAAAAAGGAAACCAAAACGTAGAACAGCAAAGGCTGCAAATAACCATGACACACTGCCACAACAGAATGGCAGATCTGTTCGTAGCCTATCATGGGTAAGTAACTAGCTAACGTTACAAAACAATTACATTTTTATATTTTTATATTTATTCTTTACCTAACCTATGTGACATGGACAATTCATTTGCTAATCTTTGCTCCCCGTACGCACCGTTTAACCAATTTTTTTAAATTTTGATATTGCCTACAGAGCTACAACTCTTCGTTTTAGGCTACAATCCTCAAATTAGAAAGTAATGATTTCTAAACGGAAGCTTTATGGAGTCCGTGGTGGTTAGCAACAATTGCTATGCACGGGAGTGCTCTGATTAGTGGTTCAGCTAGCCAGTGCTTTGTGTTGGGGAAGGAAAAAAACGTTGGCTGCTTGCACGTGCCTAATTGCCCATATGGTAGATCTGGCCCTGCTGATGAAGCTCCTCATCCTCAGCACTAATGTAATGCGGTTCATCCTTAGGCTCAGTGGCTCTCCTTTTGGCCCCACTTATTTCCGTTGAAGTCCTGCAGGGATGAGCAGGAGTAGGAATAGCAGCAGCAGAAGCCCCTGAACCTCTACAGGGACGTGCAGCAGACAGAGCAGCAGCAGAGGCAGTCCTGCGGGCACGAGTGGAAGGAGAGGGAGGAGCAGTAGAGGGCACTGCTAGAGTGAATGCTATGCTATAGCCCCCCCCCCCCCCCCCCCTTTAGTGCCGCCTATGCCATCCTCCCTCCTAAAATGGTTTACAGGCCCCACAGGGCAGGCCAGTTTGTGGATTATGTTAATTGAATTCTTCAATAAGCTTTTCAGTATAATATTCTTGTATGGGTTAATACTGACACAAACTGGCTCTTTGCAGTAGAATGCGCACTGCACCACACCAGAAGCTGAAGAGCCCCCTGTTCAAATTCCATAGAATGTACCTGTATAAAAGGTTAGCAGGAAAGAGTCCCGTTGTCTGTATTTTCACTGGGGCTTTGAGTGGTATAAACCTGTCTGCCAGTTAATGTTAAATCCTCTCTTCCACAGTTGAGTTTAAAATAAATAGAAGCATCCAGTGGGGTCTCTTGACTGTCACAATGTGTTCCAGCATTATGTGACTTCCCCTGGCTCCCTTCTCAACACAACATCTACAGGTTATTTACCTGTTTGTCTTGCTTTGAGTGAACTCTGACATTGCTATATCTGGAGAGAGAATGTTTTATCGTGCTGTGGTCTGTGGGTAAATGTTTATCGCTCTCAGTGGACCTTTGTGTGCTACATAGCTGTTGAGTATAATTGGTGGTACCAGTATCATGTGCTGAACTATGTTCTAATCCTCAAGTAATTGAAATTATATGGCTTTCTCTGACATCCTTGTTCCAAAAACTACAAAACAATCTTGTGAAAGGTTTAAAGCACAACTGAACTTTGGTAGAACTTTGGGTTTTGTAGTTACCTGGCCATGAGTCCAAATGCTGGCAAAATATGTTCATTAGTTACTCTGTGCTCCCCTGGGGTGATAATCCAGAATAGGGTCTTTGTCACTCTCTTCTATAGCGCAACTAAAACGGTCTCAAAATGACACTTCTAGCACGTATACAAACGCGAACTAAGCTAATTCTGTCAATACAAACAATAACCTATTATAATAACAATATTTTTTTTTATTTTTTTTATTAAAATTATTTATAAAAGTATATTTTCTTCAATGTTGTTAGCAAGCTACCAGAAAAGACTAGCAAAATGTCAGTATTTCAGTTCATTTACCATAGATATATACTACCAGGAACACTTGCTTCCATGGAAATTTGGTGGTTCCTTTGGTGGTTTTGAAGCATCAGCGCATTAACGCTGTTTCTGGCGCAAGAATTACATACCGGATCTATGTTCCAAATAAAATACTAACAAGCCAGGAAAGGGCCATTTCATTTTCTCAAAAAAAAATACTTAAGAGGACTGGTTATTGTTTGTATTGACAGAATCCGCTTCGTTCGCGTTTGTATATGTGCTAGAAGTGTAATTTTGAGACCGTTTTAGCTGCCCTGTAGAAGTGAATGGAGAGCGACAAATACCTGACAAATTCTGGATTATCACCCCAGGGGAGCACAGACCAACTATCGAACATACTTCGCCACCATTTGGACTCATATCATGGTCAACCCAAAATTCCATCAAAGTTCAGTTGTGATTTAACAGTGGATGTCTTCGAAGCATTTGACTTGATTTTAGGGTTTTGAATCTCAGAGTTGTTCATACAGTCTTTTATCCATACAATACAAACAATATGGCAGTGCCTCTTAATATACCTATCACTCAATCAAAATAAAGAATCACTGCACAGTGGTTACATGCAATATTATTAAGTAAACAAATACATAGTTGGATTTACTGACAAAAAATATTTAAAAATCAAATATTTTTTTAACGATTTACCTAATAAAGTAATGTAGCCTACGGTGGTGTAACACAATAGCCTGTATGCGACATCTTCAACTTAATAATCAACAATAATTTTGTTGAAGCTGTGCTGATACAAATCGTCTCACTCTCAAAGCGAATATGATCCAGACACTGTCTATCAATTAATCCATCTAATATTGGTCTGGTATGATATACCAGATGGCCAATCATAACCTACTTGTACGTATTTTTCTTTTTATGACAGCTCTTTGATAATTGTAAGTAGCCTAGGCTAGGCAAAGGAAAATAATAATATTATTTTCAAAGAACATGCACTCATTCTAATATCCATTTTTGCAAAAGATGCTGTATTTTTCATAATCATATATTGGCGGCGCTAGACATAAACTACCTTTTTTTCCGAACAAAGTTGTGCAGAAAACATTATTATTAAGTGGAAACTCTGAATACGCATATCTTGCACGATTTGCAGAAACGCCTCGTTTTCATCTCCAGCCCGCGCACGTATTTCCGTGTATATACTGGAGACGCTTAAAACAGCGGAGAAGTCAAATGTCTGAATCACAAATAGCTTACGCTAAGCGGAATTTCGGGAGTAAGTCCCATTTGCGTGTGCTTATCTCAACTCTGAATCTGGCCCTTAGTGAGCAACAGTTGGTGATATTTCCAATACAAAGCAATTGGCAAGGTGGCACCAATAAATGTGAAGCAAAATTTAAATCATGGTACTAAAAAATTAAATCCACTCGGAATTGTCATCATATACCACAGTTTCCTTACACTTACTTCGCAGAGTGTTCATTAGTTAGATGACCTCTAATGAGTCTCTCTCCTATTTACAAGAGTATAAACTTTGTCCCGTGCAGCTGAAATCTTTGTATGCTTGATTTCTGCTTGTTCTGCAAGTCTTGAAAAAGAAAAATTAATTGAACGAATTAGCTGCATTTGCAAAATGAATATTTTGCAACATTAGGCAATGGAATTAAATATTTCCACACATTAATCTCTTGCTGGGGCTGCACACAAAATGGTCTGATACCATTAAGTACAAGCAGAGAGGTGATAAATGCCAGTGCCTCTCCGAATGAAAGCATTTGTAAATCAGTTGTTATTGAATTGATTGAGATCAGTAGATGTTAGGTTACTACTCTATCATCAGCCAGTGATGACTAATGATTAAGGTGAAGTACTTTCCATATGACAAGGGCCACCAGTTTGTTTCCACCGCGTGACCTGCAGGGATTTAAACTTGTATTTCAATGGTTATCCTCCAGGGGTCCCCACAGGCACTCCATCAACACAGTCAAGTGACTAATCATACAATTGAGTTTCTAATTGAGATGTTTATAAAAACAATTAATTGACCTAATATGGGAAGAGAGAGGAAGGGAAGTGAACATGGACGGAAGTTTAAATGCTCGGAAAAGCAGAAAAAGTAGTTGAGCAAACAAGTGAAGCAGTACCCGCCTCGTACACCACTGATCGACAGATTGAATTTATTTTGCACAACTTGCAATATAACAATACATGTCACAGTTGACTGACATTTAAGAACTAAGAAACATCACAGAAGAGACTGTTAAACAACTGGCCATGATAAAATATAATCAGTTTTGTTTTTTTCATTTGAACATTATACATGACATTCAGCACTTATTTCATTTATCTTTTTTCTTCTAATATACCTCTGCTACAAACAATTTTCTTATTACTAATACAATTTATTTAACTTTTTTGTGCAAGTTAAATGTTATATAACTACTCTCAGTTTTAATGTGGGCATTTCCCACTGCTAAACATCTAACTAAAATTAACATGCCCCTGTACAACTTTTTCTACAAAATATTGCAGCATGTCCACGATAGTAAGTAATTTAATGTGAGCATTGCTTGTAAACATTTATGTCAATCATCGTCCATGCTTAATTAGTGGCAATTACTTTATGAAGTGGTTCCCAAGACATGCCCTGGGGGACCCCTCTGTTTGCTGGATTTTGTTACAGCCAATCTCTAAATTAAGGTTGTTGAACACACGTGTAATTTCTTTCATAATGTTTTCCTTAAACTGGCTCCTTATCATTTTAAACTTTGTCTTGTCTCATTCTTCATTATCTACCAAATGGAGTTAGTTTTAGTGGCCATGTGTACACAGGTTCAACAATTAGGACCCTATTTTTTCACCTCAGTCTTTAAATTGATCAGTCAATGTTTACCTCTCTATGTAATTGTTTGCAATATAATGTAAATATGGGACTTTTATTCTTCATGGTTATATTTCTGACAAAGCTAACAGCTTGTTAAAATTCTGGGATTGCAATTGTGGTTGGAACAAAAACCAGCATACACTGACTTAGATAATTGAGGTGGTGCAAATGGGATAATTGTTTGAGAAGTGGCTTGACAAAGAGGCTATCGTGACCTCTAGCTGGCGGAGGACTGAATTTTGAAACATATAATTGAGAAATAAATAAATTGTTACGTGTGAACACTGGAATGGACCCAAAAGCAGGACTCTGAGGTAAACCCAGGCAAAAAGACTCCGTAGGAGTGTATTTATTAAAGAGAGCAAGGAAACCATAAGACGGGGAAGGCTAAGGTGACGGACTGGAAGCGGGGTTGGCAGGTGACGAGCTGGAAGCGGGGTTGGGAAACTAAACAGGGCTGGACCGGAGACGGGGCAGGAGCGAACAGGATGGAGTAGCAGGTTAGGCGGGCTGGAGCGGGAAGCAAAATGAACAAACAGGTTAGGCATAAGCAACAAAGAGAATGACTGCGAATGACTACAAGAAGCTGAGAACATTAACAAACTGACAGTGCGTGAATGAAACTGGGGAGTTAAAATAGAGTGAGAACAGGTGAGAGTACTGATGGAACAATTAACAAGCATGCGGAATGTGAGCAGAGGGGGAGAGTGATAGGCTAAAAGATAACGAGGACTAAAAGGGGGAAGCCACGCCCAGCCCGCACAAACACTGAATGAGACAGACAGGGTGAACTGAAAAACATGACACGACACGAGAGGAATGGGATACCAGGAGAAATGAAAGGTGGACTGGAGGGAAACGGCAGATATTACATACATAATAGAATAATGACCTTGGAAAAAACGTAAGTATGTGTGTATTTGCGAGCACATTTCATATATAGTAGCCTGAGCTCCATGTATAGCTCCACTAACAATATACCCAAATCTGCGAAAATAATCAAGTTTCTCTTTTAAGCATGTTTTTTTTATCCTACAACACATTGCCATGAAAATGCTTTAAAACTGTTTTTGTAAAATAAGGTTAGGGCACAGATAAAATGATTATTACGCTTTCTCAAAAAGAACAGTAAATAATTAGTATGAGAAGGAATGGAAGTTGCTATTTTTAAACCATGGCTTTATTGCTCCCAGGCCATGGACTTATTGCTCATTCTATCTCCAGGCAGCAGATTGTACTTCAAGTCATGACAACAGAGCTGGGGCAACAGTCCCTGAATCATAATTTATAAATAGTGTTTAGTCTTGGAAGAGCATAAGGGGAGAATAAATAAAGTGTTATGGATGTTCCCCTTGGGCGTATAGACCTTCTCTGCAGCAATGTCTCAGGTTTGCGCGTAAGAAAAGATCAAACACAAGCAACGGCGCTCAAATGAGACATCATTTGTTGAAGAGCACAACGCAACCCACAGAAATGATGATGGGAGATTGAACGCATAGCACTATCCTTGCCTGCACATGCCTCCTCAATTTATGATTTTGTTAGTGAAGGCTATGCATCGCACAGCACCGCTATTTTAGATTTAAAATATAACCATTTCTTGATTAAAAATACAAAATTTAAATTGGGTTCAATTTTCAACTGGGTTTGGAGTCTGATATGGTTAGCTGACCACAAAATTACCATTTTGCAATGGCCATCTCAGTCTCAGAACTTAAACCCTATTGAAAATTTGTGTTTCAAATTGAAAAGGCCAGGGCAAAAGATCTTCACAGATTTAGTATTGAGCAAAGGTTAAACCAGTGGTATTCACAATGCATTGCAATGCTGACAGGATGTATTTGGTATGCCCCCGGTTGCTTGCCAAAAGAGGATAACATAAAAGTAATTTCAAGTGGCCAACTTGGATTGAATGGGGTCAAATAAGGCTTGGCTCAAATGTGCCAGTTCAAAAGGGGTGTAAGGTGTCAGTGGAGAGGAAAGTGATTGAATTAAGAGACGGTGAGGGTTTGAGTACAGTGTGGTCCAGATACATCACCTTAGAAGATCTGAGACCTGCTTCCAGCTGGTTACTGTGAGCCATGATCAGTCCCAAAAGTCTAATCATTTGTCAAAGTGGGTAATGAACTATGCCATTCTCCATTTTTAGAGGGGTATTTCATGAGATACTATAAATGAATCTCAGGAGGCTGTCAAGTATCCACAATGCTTTTGGTGAATTGTATTATTTATGAACTTGGCTGACAGCCTGTTCAGCTTAGAGACCTTACATCTGATATATGAACAATTTATATTGTTCTATATATTTTTTTATGCTGTACATCTAAAATAAATTCAGATATACTGCCTTTATGAAGGTCACAACAGTAGATTCTAACCTGAAACTGGTCTCTGGTATAATTTCTTTATACCAGAGACACTCATAGTGAAAGAAACCCGATGGAGTGCACATACTGTACACTGCCCTTCTGCAAATGTCTGCCTGAAAATCCACAGGACAAAATTCACCCAGCCAGGAACTATTCATAGACTATTTTACAAGTTTTACAAGCACCATATGTTCTAGCTTCTCATAGAGAAGGTCCTACCTCAAAGCACAACCATGTCAGTAAACCAACTCTGGCTGATTTGAAGTTCTGATTGCATGTCCTGCATCTTGATGAATATACATTAAGTACATTTATTTATTTTTTTCCCACAGTGTTGTTTACATTGTAATTTATACTATATACTGTATATTATACTTATCCACATAGTTTATTGCTCATTTGGACAAGGTCTACCATGCAAAAGATACCAGGTCCACCTTGGAACATCTCAATTGGACTTGTAAAATAAAGGCCAAAATCTGTCAGATGTTCTGTTGGTTGATCCACAGGACTAAAGAACAAATGGAAGATTGCACCTGCTCTGTGAGAATGATTCAAGAACCACTTGGATGAAGAATGAGGTGCAGCTATGGGGGTCCTGGATATGAGGGTGTTGTAATATCAGACAACATCAAGGAATTTTGCATCACAGGAAAGATGGGAACCATTCCTGGCATGCTGTGGTTTCCTGGTAACTGTCATGATACTTGAGCTTGGATTCCCTCAAAATTTGCTTACTTAAATGAAAATGTTAGGGTAGGGTAGGTGGGAAACAGGACCCAATAGCAGGCGGGAAGTAGGAAAACCGAAGTTTAATATAGGGGCAAGGCAGCAATCCGTGGTACAAAACAGGCAGGGTCGTAAACCGGGAAGACAGGGCAACGGTACAAAAACAAGGGTCCAAAGAGTAGTCACAGAACAGGCTGGGGTCGGAACCGGGAAGGCACAGCAGAAGTACAAAATCAGAAAATCAGAGTCAAAAATCAGGGTCGCGAGAACACAGGCAGAAGTCCAAAACCAGGGAGGTGTAAAGGGAAACAAAAAGAAAACAAAACGAAGACAGAACGAAATACAAAAATAAAATAAAGACAGGAGACTCGGGATAACAAAAACTAAGAAACAGATAGTCAGAGAACAAACAGACAACTCGGGAAGATACTCAGAAAAATGTAAGAACACTGAAGTAAAAACCAACAGTGACGAACTCAGGAAGAAAGACTGAAATAACAGGGTTATATACACTGAGGGAGACAGACATAATGGGAATCAGGTGTGCAGAGGCGGGGAGGGGAAATTACTCACAGGTGAGCAAAATCAAACGATAAGGGAAGCTGATAATAAAATAACGAGGGAAGACGAAAGACACGGACTGGATTGAACTGTTAACATACAGAAAAGACATGACCTGGATTGAGAGAAACCCGTGCACACAATGAGACAGAGGAATGCGGAAATGAGGTACAGCTATAGCGAGAATCACAGAAAGATATGCAGATTGAAACTAAGATTGCATTAGTGAATTAGTAGGTTAGTAGAAACTAATTCCCTGACATCAGTAAATTAGTTGATTAGTATTATTTACAAGGGTAATTAGTAAAGAAGGAAGTAAACGTGAGTGGAAATACAGCGAAACCCGAAATCACCAAAGGCTCCCGAATAGTGTAACGAAGACAGGGGAGTGACGGTAATACAAACACGGAACAGTGAAACCATAAATGAAAATAAATGCAAGATGAGAAAAATGATAAAGAACCTAATAAGAATAAACAAACAAGCTCACAATAAGAAACATAAATGTACAAACAAAGACAGAATGCAGAAACCTGACAGAAAATGCAAATCTCTATTCATCATACAATTTGGTTAGTTTTTGTTGTTGTTACTAAAGAAGAAGAAACTAAGAATCTGGTAGAGAAAGTCATTCAAAATATATTTTGCACCAAATTACAAGCAAACAAATAAAATAAAATAAATTGTTTCTTTCTGACTGCTACTGCTGTGTGTGATGACTCAAGGCTCCCAGTAATTCCACATTCTGAGTCAGTTGCTCGCGAACACAATGTGTCCATCACTTTCTCTGACTGAGTTGTCAGCTGCTCATGTTTGTCACAATGTTTTTATTAAGGAGTGCCAAGCCTACACTTCTGGGTCTCAGTACAAACCTGGAATGTTCCATGGTATAAATATTCCTCCAAACAACCTCTCTTTCAAATTCAAGATGTTTTTGGTAGGAAACATATTCATAGATACTGCCTAATTATTCAGAAATACATTTAAACATAACAGAATAATAATTAGAACTAAAAAACCTGAATAATTCTGATTGTAAATAAAGTAATACATCTCTCTCTCTCCCTCTCTCTCTGCCAAGATGTGTGCTGTCAATCAAAGTTCAAACTGCATTGACCCATTCTGCACCTCGTCCATCTCCCTCTGCTGACTGAAACATGACAGAGAGCAATGTGGAATTGCTGAGGACGTTTACACATAGAAGGCCTTCAAATGACAGCCTCAAAGGTCCTTCCATACATTAACCCATTTGATCAGCCCTGAAGCTTTCTCAGTCAAGAGGGGACCACTCCATCAAGAAATCAAGCTGGCAACAAAACCTACAGTGTGACATAGGAGAGCTTTCTAAAAGATGGCATCTCTTTGCCGCACACACGTGTCACTGTTGGATGAAGTGGATAAGGTATAGACATCAACTGTCGCGTGAGGGGTGAACGATTTCACTCTGACCAGTGAATGGAGTGAATTCACATTCTCCGTCACAGAGGATTTAGGATCAATAGTATTTGTGTGATTTGCTTGCTCATAGTGTATGTGTTTCTAAATGATGGTTATTTAAAGTATTTACCAATAACGATTGCTAAAACTGAAACTGTGATGCATTTAGTATGACCTCAGAGATGATGATTACATTTCAGTCGGTTGACTATTTATTTTTTATCTTATTCTAGAGCATGTGTCCATAAATCGATGTATGCTCTCTGCTCATTATACTTGATAACAGCAGCTGTGGCTTGCATTGTTGAACAGGATGAAATTGTGGGTGATCTGACAGAAGATCATTCAGTCCGTGTACAGTATGCTGCATAGTACATAGTCAATGATTCAATCCGTAGTGCATCTGTTTCAGTCTGACAAATGGAAATTGGCAAACTTGCTGACGAGCTGTAACAAACATGAAAAATTAGTGATTTTTTTAAATGATTTTTACGCCCAGGCACTGAATGCCCAAGCGAGATACATGTAAAAAAAAAAATTTTTTTTTAAAAAAAAAGTCATCTTCTGATATTGTTTATATGAATGGAAACACTGGCATTCTTGATTGATATTTCCTGTATTCATTTAAAACATAGCCACCACCACGTACGCCAGCATGATTAATGGACATAGACATATTTTATGATTAATAATGATTAATTAGCCTTCGTCGGTTATTTTCGACACTTACCTACCCAGTAACTTTATAAATTGTACTGGCAGTGTTCATGTTTGTTTGAATTATTTCTATAATTTATCATGACAGTTAAAATTTTAACTGCAGTAAGATTGACTTGACAGCAGTGTACAAGTCTAAATATCCAGTAGTCAAGAAATGTATTAATCTTGATGTCATTCTTAAAATATTCCTATCATCACAGACTTTGTGATTCGACACCCTGGCCAGACGTCTTTGCTCCACAACCTCGGGGTGACTGGCTGTTCCTTCCCTCTGTAGTCACTCCTCCCAGTCACAATACCTGTTTGTACTGGCCTGTTTGTGGTCAGGAGAGCAGAATCGCTGTTGAAGACCTAGCTCTTCAGATTGTATTTTCATTCCCCTCCCAAGCCCGCTCCCTAGCACTCATACTTTTAATCTTGTCATTTTTTTCATGGTTTTAGGTTTTTCTTCTCATTTTATGTCTATGTATTCAAGATTTGTATTTTGCTATTTTAAGGGAAGCAAACCAAGCAACCCTTCAACTAAAACAATGTGAATCTCTAAAATGCCTCTAAAAAATGGAATCTAAAAAAGCACTGGGCCCAGATGATATTCCACCTGAAGTATTATTACATTTCTGGGATATTCTGGGCACAGTTCTATTAGAGGCTATAAAATCAGCAATTGAAATTTGCTTTTCATTAACATGCCATTAATATCTTTACTGCCAAATAAGGGGAAAGACTACACCTACTGTAAAAATGATTGCCTGGTGTCTTTAATGATCTCCCATCTAAAATTATATTCAAGGGTTTTGGCTGCAAGACTGGAAAAATATATGGAGAAATGGATTCACATGGATCAACCAAGTTTATGAAAGGATACCTTTTGGGTGATAATATTAGGTGTTTAATGTATGTAATACATAATGAAACCCAACAGCAAGATACATCTTGTATAGTTCTGTCCTTAGATGTGGAAAAACCTTTTGACAGACAGGACATTATTATGGGCCGTCTTAGAGAAATTTAATTTGGGAAATAAATATCCATATTATTTGTATGTACTGTGTCTAACTCCCATAGCCATGGTCTCCACAAATGGTTCACGCTCACGTCCCTTCTCTTTATGGAGGGGGACATGCCAAAGCTGCCCGCTGTCACCAGCCCTGTTAATTCTCTTTAAAACCACTAGCATTGAGAAAAACCTGAGAAAATGTTTTATTTTTCATCTACAGCTTGTCATCTTCACATGTTATATTGTTATTTGCAGAGTGCATTATTTTATATAATAATGATATCCAGAATTCAGTCCACAATCTTTTAACAGCATTTGATAAATTCTAAAGCCTTTCTGATCTATAGGAATAACAGGACAAAATCATTGTTCTTGCACCCAAATTAACCTGCTGAGAAGGTGTCGTTCCCGTCATCAATTCCGGTTATACCTCAGAAGACTTATCTGGGTATCAATATACAAACTTCAATGCAAAGTATAGAAACATTTAATTATGGTAAAACAATTTTAAGGAGATTGAAAGAGATTTATCTGTTTGGGCTAGGTTTCCTGCCTCTTTGCAGAGGCAAATTGCGTCTATAAAGATGAATGTTGTACCGTGCATAAATTCTCTATATATGATGATTCTGCTCCCCCCACCAACTGGATACTGGGGAAGAATTGACAAACTAATCTGTAAATACATCTGGAATGGCAAACATCCAAAAATGTGATTTGCTGTATTACACCAGGTGCTGTAGGTCTTGGTTGAACTCATTACAGATCTTTTCAGCTATGTTTAATAAATTGGAGTCCAGTTAGTGTTAAGGTTCCCGCAGGGGTGACCAGACCCAAATGCAAGACTCAGAGACGGCTCGCGAAACTCCACCAGGGAGTATATTTATTCAGAGACATAGGCAGGGGCAAGACGAAACCAGACACGGGATAGGAACAAGGCGTGTCAGGAACATGGAGGGGTCTATGACTAGGAGGGGGTCAGGAAAAATGCGGTCCTCTAGCCGAGGAACGAGGACGTCACCCTGGCCGTGCGGTTCAAATTAAGGATGGCACGCCCGCCGTGGGGTCAGGAACGGGTGCGGGGTTCCCGCGGATAGTGCGGGGGCACTCTGGCCGTCGGGGGTCAGAAACGAGGACATCATCCCGGCCAGATTAAGGACGGCACACCGGCCGCGGGGTCAGGAAACAAGGACGGCACACCGGCCGTGGGGTCAGGAAACAAGGACGGCACACCGGCCGCGGGGTCAGGAAACAAGGACGGCACACCGGCCGTGGGGTCAGGAAACAAGGACGGCGCACCGGCCGTGGGGTCAGGAAACAAGGACGGTGCACCGGCCGTGGGGTCAGGAAACAAGGACGGCGCACCGGCCGTGGGGTCAGGAAACAAGGACGGGACACCGGCCGTGGGGTCAGGAAACAAGGACGGCGCACCGGCCGTGGGGTCAGGAAACAAGGACGGCGCACCGGCCGTGGGGTCAGGAAACAAGGACGGCGCACCGGCCGTGGGGTCAGGAAACAAGGACGGCGCACCGGCCGTGGGGTCAGGAAACAAGGACGGCGCACCGGCCGTGGGGTCAGGAAACAAGGACGGCACTCAGGCCGTGGGGTCAGGAATGGGTGCGGGTCCAAGACAAGAGGGGACAAGACCACGAACGGGAAACCCAGCTCCCGAACAAACACGACGCAACACAAGACGGTCCAGCCCCAAACAAAGTGACGGGGCAGACTATATACAAGACATGACGAGGACAAAACGAGCAACAGGTGGGAGAAGACTAACGAGGACACAAGAGGAAGACACAATGCAGGTGTGGGGAGTGCAAGACACAAGTAGGAGGGAGAGAGGGAAAACACAGGGTGGACTGTGAGACAATAGGAAAACCCGGGATGGAACCCGGGTGCCTCATAGTTAGAAAATATATACTTTTATATGCTTATAACTATATATGTTGTATATATTTAACACTGGTTAAGTATAGAATCTCCTGGTTAAGTATATAAAACCGAATACTTCTCATTTTACAAATGATAACTTTTGGCACAGTGGTGAAAACATACAGAAAGATGCACTGACAGATTCAGCCACCAGTGATATTTTTATAATTTTTTTAAATAGGTGTTTCACAGATTAAAGAGTCAGAGATCGTTTAAAATTATCTGGAAGGCTCATCCTATTTACTGAATCCAGTGTATCAAAAGCAGCATAAGGATGGTACTATATTTACTAAACAAGTCAGCCAAACAAAATTGCGTTGTAGACAGATAGCTGTGGTTTGGGGGTGATAAAGAAAATTAAATGTTTTAAAAACCCTGCTGTAATTTTACTATTTGCCACATCCTTACTGCAACAATTTCTGCTGTAGATAAATGTTTCAGTGACTTTTTATTTCAGTTTCAGGCTCTGGGAAGAATCTGAACTGCAAGCTAGGTTTTGTGTTGCACACCAGCTAGAAGTTCGGGAGGGGGTGGGTGGGGCTGATATACAGGATGTTTTTTCAAGGAAGAGGTATTAACTATTCCAACTGACAAGTGCAAATTTATCTCAGTCTCAACTGAAACAGTCTGACCTCCTTCTTGTCCACTTCTGCGTGCATCATTTCTTTCATAAAGAATAACAAAATAATCTATCATGGCATTTCATAATCATTGCGTTTTATGTCGAGCGGCTTATGGCAAGCATGAGCGATTGCAGTACTCATTTCTTCGCCATAATAATCAGCTAATACATAAAATCAATCAGCAGGTGACTCCCCCTTTAAAAGAGGTGTAACCATATGAATGGTACTTTATGATAAGCTAATAAAATATATTTATAGCAGATGTGATAAGCAACAAAAGTAACTGCTCTTCTATCTTGGGAATTTTACAGTGTGATTATTTATGGCATGCCTATTATCTGTGGTTTTCCTGTTTATTTATTTCCATATAGAGCTCCGCAGTCCTGCGCCCTCCTATCCCTGGCTGGTCCCGGAAGACTGCCGGAAGCCATTACTTTTCCCCACTTCGGGAACAACCCCTCACCCTTATGATGATATATGGCATTGTACGGACCTGAATCTTTACATATATGTGATACATAGTCCATTACATACTCATCACTGTGTTTAAATCACATATTAATCGTATAATTAACGGAGTTTGAGAAACATAACTACACTACCCAGAATCCCCGGTCGTACATAGCTATCGAAGTCGCTACCAGGCGGCCACTCTGCTAGCGAAAATGGCTAACACTCGGTCTGCTCTTGTAAATTATTACCGAAATTACCGGGCAAAGAGCTACCGGTCGCTCTGCTAGCGAAAATGGCGATCACGTTGTTTTATTATGGGAGTGAAACTAACAGTCTGGCGAGAATCACTATCAGTCTGGCCATGTCGAAAGTATCAGTTTTATGGCTTTCACTTCAGCAGTGTGAGCAAGTGAGTAGACCGGATGTTGTAGTCGTTTTGGTTGTTTTCTTGAAAACGCTCTCGTTGTTTATTTGTTGGACATAATTTCAAATTACCAATTTTATAAATTATTAAAAAATTTGACAAACCCTCTCTTGTGTGTTTTGAACGTGTAGCTGCCTGAATATAGAAAAAAAACATTATATTATATTTTTTCCGAAAAGTGGGACCAGAAGTTCGTCACCAAAGTGGGCGGGACTACGGAGCTCTATTGTCCAGCACCTGTTAAGGCATATGCAGTTCTATTTTATGGAAAATTCCTCAGTTGTAGTATTGAAGTGAAGGAAAAATTCAGTCAGTAGCACTGGGTAGCTACCTGTTGCAGTAAGACCTCCCACATCAGGCTGTGATTCAAACATTTGTCTCCATATTTTTTCATCACAGAGTTTGGCCAGCTCAGCAGTCACAAAATGAAACTTGCCAAAATGTGTTTGTGAAATTTTTTTTTACCCTGCATTTGTAAGTCAACATTACAGAAAAATGTTGATTGAATACAGGCCACCGAATATAGACGTTTTCTTTTATTTTAGTGTTGGCTTCGAGAATTCAGAAATGTCTTCAGGTTAGCTATTTCCTGCTACACTTTAGAGTGGAAGAAAAATAAATTAACTGCAACTCCGGTACACTTTTTATAGTTTATGTAGTATTCAGTGAAGAAAATGGGGTTAAATAATTCCAACATCTCCAATATAAATAAAATGTTTTGATATTTTATTCACTGAAAACTGTTTTGTCTGTATTTTTATTCAAAGGAAGAAGCTTGTATGGACATGATTAGAGCAAATCCAATTGTGTTTTGTTAAATACAATTTTATTTAAAGGGAGATTTTTTAACAGGTGTTAGAGCCTGTTAGAAGCATAGATGTGAAGGGGGGGGGGTACTGCTGAGGCTGGTACTGTTCCTGACGACTAAGTTTTCCACTATGGGCTTGCTGAGACCATCACAGTTAGAACAAACACTTCAAATGCCATTGTGGTTAAATGTTCCTGAAACAACTTCTCCACCTGAAATCCACCGAGTGACCTTAAGAAAGATGTATATTCAGTGACAAAGGACAACAAGCGACGATACCACACCACACTCCATGCCTAATACAGCTCATACAGCTCCCACAGGTGGACACTGTTAGATCTTCTGTACTGTACTTCAGAGAGACAGTTACTCCTCTCCCAGCATATAAAGGTTAAGATCTTCTTCTGAACTCTGCGCAATCCCTGTCACATAGGCAACCCCCCCGCCCCTCCAAAAGAAAAATTAAAAAAACATTGGGTTTGTCACTGTTATCTGAGGTAATGGCTGATAGGATTGATTTAACTATCCACAACTCCTTGAACACTAGTGCTGTTTGCCTGTGTCAAAACTACTTAAAAGTATTTCAAATAAGATCCTATACTTTCAAAAAGCCATCTTCTATGAAAAATACATTAAACACTCTGCCTTGCAAAAGTATTCAGATGCACAATTTTTCACATTTTGTTTTCAAGTTTTTATTTATGAGAATACCGTTTAGGAAATGAATGTTTATCCAACTTACTACACATATTTGTAAACAAAAACAAATTAAAGAGTATATAAATACTCAAAATGAAATAAAAATGGATGCAAATTGATTGAATAAGTATTCAACGACAGCATGCCACAGCATGAAACCCCTTTCTGAAAACTCTTCCAGATAAAGTGGGGATTAAGCTTTGTGGGTTCACACGCTAGCTAAAAGCACAGTAGCTACATCGTAGCTGGCATTAACTTTCATCTGCATCCTGTAACCTAATCACAAACATTTACAAACGCAGACTCCGTATTCTTTTCTGATAAATTATTGGTTTTATTTTAAACATCCCCGTATTGAGTCAGTACAAACATACCGCTAACACTTTGGCTCTATTCCCCGCACATTTTCATAATTTTTGGGACCTAAAAAAAATTATCCAGGTGTAGAAATGTCCGGTTAGATTTCTAGCTAGAGCAGTTGGCTAACGTTAGTAACGTTAGCTAGGCAATCACGGTAGCTAGCGAACTTATATGGCCAGCCAGCAAGGATGACTTTAAGGAAGTCGAATAACTGTTAAATTAAAATGGCTTGCCATAAGCTATCTTTAGCTTGCTAGCTAAATGTTAAAACGACTTGCTGTGAGATATCGTTAGCTTGCTAGCTAGTTAACCCAGCATTGCTAAGCAATGGTAACATTCTTGACAGGGGAGTACAGGGGGAGTACATGACAGGGGGCGATTACGTACGGGAGGGGTTGGAATAGCTCAATTAATATCTAAATTGATAAGGTTATACAGGTATGGATCAATTGATTTGAGATACTTAACCCACAGTTTGGCAGCTTGCTCCAAGACACTGGGCCTGTAGTGTAGACCCTTCTGTCTCATCTTACGAAACACTTTTTTTTTTTGTAGTAGACGCATCATAGCTCGCTCCAACCAAAATGAATATGTGATGACAAACATGTTGAAGATGAGCGGGTAAGGCACTCAATTTATTATGCAACGAACTGCGTCCACAAAACAACAGCTTGTTCACGGTAGGCTACTAAGGGATGTTCTCCACTCAAACTTCTCCACTCGGCTTCCACTCAAAAATACAGCATGTCTCCCTGTCCCAAGCATAGACTGTATAAAAGTGAGGGCAGTGCGAACCATGTAGAACCTATCTATGCCAGTGATCCCAGGACTCAACCTGTCCCTCTGATTGGTCCTGAATAAATGTTAATACCCCGTCCAAACAACACAATATTTTAAAAAATCAGCACATGCACAGGCATTAGATGAAGGAAAGGCACCTATTGCAATTACATTTTTTTGTGTAAAAAATGTATTGACTGAGTATTTTGACCACATTGCTGCCATTGACTTACATGGGGAAAGACCTATACTGCAGCCAACCGCAGTGACGCTAGTGAGCAACGGCACCAGGAAGTGAGCTTCAGAATGGAAGCCGTCTTGGCCCCTTGGTCCCTGCCTGCATGCATTGGTTGGCACCCCTAGTGGTTGGGATGTCCTGCTAGTGTTTTAAATTGTTTTACCAGTGTCATTGTTTTATAGTATTCTTGTTTGTGTTTTTGTAATAAACTTTGTACCTTTGATTGAATCCACGTCTCTGTCCACTTCATTTAATTGAAGGTGCCTGAATAGGGAATAATCGGTGCTCTGTGCATTGTATACGAAAAACTATTTCCTTGGGTGAAATTCCCAAGGTGGCGTAGTCAACTGATATAATACCCGACACATTATTTTAAATTAACCAATAAACTGGCAGTCATCAGGATCTTATTAGAACCGTTTTTTTTTTTCCCAAGTTTTTTTTCATGGCATGACTAGCTATGGCAGTTGTTATGTTTGTGATAGCATTTTGGCATGTACTTCAAGTAAAGTATAACACAAAATGCTTCAAAGCAAGTGAAGTTCTCCATGCTGTCTCTATTGTCTCCATGCTTCTACAGTAGGGATTGCCCTGTGCAACATCCATATTCTTCATCACCTCTGACCATATCCTTGTTGTAATCACAATGATTTACTGTTGATAAGGGGTGAAGATAAATTAAATGAATTAAAAGTTGAAGTAGAGAGGAGGTAATGTATCTTACTGTTCTACACTATATCTGGATGGAACATTTGAATACTTCCCTTCTTTACGGAGAAATTTCTTTCTGCCGCTGTCATAGTTATTGGCAGCCTCTGTTGTTTCTGCGGTCGTTCTTCTATTTGGCGTTCTATCGGATTTTTTCCGTCTCCATGCCGGTTTTTGGATCTCGCTCGGCTATTATGCCTTGCACCTGTTTCGTGTTTCCTTCCGGTTATAAATAGCCCAGGACTTCTGCATTTCCAACACTTCAATATTGTCTTTGCCATGTTGTAAGGTATAGGAAATTCGGTCACTGCATTTCTGGTTCATACGAATAGGAAACGTAGCAAGTCCAGTAAAAGAAATTAGGATTAGATTGGTTTTCTCTTTTCTTTCCAATCGTTATCATTATCCTTATTCTTATTCTTTTTACCTGTTACCCTGTTACGACCCCGGAAGTGGACTGGACCCAAATGCACGACTCGTAGACAGGAATGCCAAAACTCAATATTTATTTATGATCAGGGTAATCCTGAGCATAGGGAGAAAGGCAAAAGGTGGTTAGAGTTCCAAGCCAGAACTGGGTGCGGAGACAGACAACAGAGCGCGTTAGCTCAATAAATTATTGCTTCGACCAAAACTCCTGAAGCATAGGGAGAACATTAATTACAGACAGTCCAGGTATGAAGATGTGGGAGCAGGGAAAGCCAGGGATGGATATGGAGACAGACAACTGGGTTTGTTGGAGCAGGGGATGAGCGGGAGCGGTAGAGCAGGACCGTGGAGTGGAGTCCAGGCAGGACGCAGGCGTGGCAGCAGGGCAGCGGCAGTGGCAGCACGGCAACAGCAGGGCGGCAGCAGCGACAGCAGAGGCAGGAGCGACAGCACATCAGCAGCACCGCAAAAGTGGCTGTAAGCGGGCACCGCCGCAGGGTGGAATAGCAGAAGCCCAAGCTGCATGCACACACGTCAGGTGGGAGGCAGGAACACCGCAACACAGGCAGGGATTACAGACGACTGCAGGCTGGCAGACTGAAGCAGACAAAGTTAGTATAGCGAGACGAAACAATGAACAGCGGGTAGAGCTGTTCCAGACTGAACAGACTTTGACTAGACTGAATAGCAGGGCGAATAAACGCCGGCACAGAACAAGACTTTAGAGTAGCAGCTAGACAGGGAACCAGACAGGACCAGAGGTTTCTGACAACGAGCATTAACGAACTGGCACAGGACAGAAAACACCGGGTGACTAAGGCCCCGTCTACACATACACGGATATTTCTAAAAACGTATTATTTTCTCTGCGTTTTGGCCTCCCGTCCACACGAAAACGAGTTTTATGTCGCTGAAAACGGAGCTTTTGGAAAACACCTTCCAGGGTGGAGATTTTTAAAAACTCCGTTCTACGTGTATTCGTGTGTACAGGTGAAATGGAGTTTTTGGAAAACGCTGACATCATGACCTGAATTTACGCGTGGCAAATGTTGTTATATGTCAATTTGCGCGTGGCAAATGTTGCTGGTTATTGAGGAACAGAACGATGGCGGCTATATACCGGGTTAATTACGTTTGGTCCGTGTTGCTAGGTTTAATTACTGCGTTACAAATTAACCTAGCATTACTTCATCATTACACCGCAGCCCGGAGGCGAATAAATATATTGCGCCCAATAGTTTCTAATCCACCTCTCCATATGCGGTTCAAAGTAAGCCTACACCGCAGACGTCGATTCTGGACCAGGCCCGGTCGAACTAGCAGATGGTGGGACAATTTCGAGAGCGGCATTGTTATTGCTGAGGAATGGAAGGAAAACTTTCGGATGTCCAGAGCATCACTCTTATCTTTGAGTGAACTTCTTCGTCCTCACATCGAGGGGGAATTAACGGTAATGAGATCGCCAGTTGATGTTGTGAAAAAGGTTGCGTGCACACTCTACTACCTAAGCGACGAAGGAAGACTGCGCAAGACGGCTAACGCCTTTGGCCAGTCACGACAGACTGCCTCAAAAATAGTCAGGCAAGTTTGTACAGCTATTACAGTCCACTTAGGGCCACAGTACATCAAGCTGCCTTTCACAGAACCCGAAGCAGAAGAACTTGTCACAGCGTTTTACAGTGCCCATGGTATGCCGCAGTGCTTGGGCGCTATAGACGGGACCCATGTAGAAATTAAACAGGCACCCATCAATTCCACAGATTACATAAACAGAAAGTCAAAGTATTCAATGAATGTGCAAGCCACCTGTGACTATAAGTACACATTCATTGATGTTGTGATAAAATGGCCCGGAAGCATTCACGACGCTCGAGTGTTTGCGAATTCCCAATTAAATAAGCATTTCAAGAATGGCAGGATCCCTACCTTGAAAAAGCAAATTGTGGAAGATGAGGAGGCAATACCAATTTTTCTACTCGGAGACCCGGCATATCCCTTATTGCCTTTCCTCATGAAGGAGTATGCTAATGGTGGCTCTACCGCTCAAGAACAGTACTTTGGCTTATCTCTGTGTCAAGCCAGAATGGTCATTGAATGTGCCTTTGGGCGATTGAAGGCGAGGTTTGGAGCGCTAAGAAGGGCAATGGACATAAATCTCAATGACCTCCCTTTTGTCATTTATGCATGTTTTGTACTGCATAACTATTGTGAGGCCAGCAAAGAGACAGTTGATGAGAGCATAGTGTTGGCAGCCATGCAATTTGAGCAGGAACACCAGCCCCCAACACAGAATAACCATTTCAGAACAGACTGCAATGAAGCAGAAGGAGAGGGTCAGAAGAGTGGTTACAAAATTCCTTGATCCTTAAATGAAATACTGTGACACTAACATTACTTGTGCCTTGTCTGACGGGGATCTCTACCTGGACTCCATGGCAGAGCTGGAATCTGGTGATGGGGACTTTCCAGAACTTTCTGCCTTCCTCAGAGCAGAGGATTTCAACCGTATAAATAAATTAACTTGTGTTCTTATGTTATATGTACTGTACATAAACATGTTATGTCATCTGAAACACATTGATATGTCAGAACGTGTAGCAAAGTTAAAGTAGGCCAAGTGGTATAATTTCCTTTTGCACCCGTTCTGTTTTGGCGTCCTCCCCTTGGTCTCCCCTCTGTATTCCCTCGTGTTGAGGTGTATATATATTATTTGTGAATAAATCACCCTTACTTTTGGCGTTTTTACCACGTTGTCCTGGAGCCATCTGAGGGGGTTCGTAAGTTGTCAAGAACACCAACGTTAAGTTTGTGAAGAACCCATAGCTATCTACTAAATGATTGCGTGATCATATATTTATGGGTTACAGATTTTAGTTGTTTTTGTTAGAAATGTCAATGTTGTATTCAGGAACAACATAGTTGTTAGAAACCTGTTTTATTGAATAAACTGTCAAGTTTACACCTCAAGTGCAACATTACTTGCAAGAGTAATATAACTAAAGTTAAATGATTTAGGCCTAACATGTATTTGAAGTACTGGCTCTGCCAAGGCTAAAAAAATAAATAATAAAAAAATACAGTGTACATAGCAGAAAATATATTAGTCCATGCTGTTGGGAGAAAAAATTATGCCTTCTGCATTCTCATTAGCAGGTTTACAGAGAAATAATGCACTCCCACGTGACATCTCGGCCAATCAGAAAAAGGAACAGTACAGCAGTACCACTTAACATAATGTACAGTACAACACGTCATGGAATTTACTCAGAGGTCACAGTCATCTTGTAACAGGCTTTATGTGTAGGAAAACTGATCAAAACCTTTCACAGGTGTGGTATGTGGTGGTGGTGTATGTAATGGGCCATATGGTGGTGGGGGTGGTTGCATTTGTGTGTAAGTATAACTACTGCTGCCCTGCTGTGCATGATATGGTGGCATATTGTGGGAAGGTTGCTGGTACATCATTTGTCTCAGAAGGGAAAAACCATCTGTGATTGAGCTTGTGAGGTTTGCAATGTTAGAGGTTATTTTATTTAGATTTTCTGTGTTTTGCCTTTCTGCACTTTCCATCATCTCCAGCATCTTCTTCTTTATTTGTAGTTCTTCATGGGCTGTGTTCAGTAGTTGACTCTCCGTTGGAAGTTTTCTTTTCAGTTTGTCCTGCTTGTACCCCTTAAGCTTTGCCTTGAATAGAGCAGAAGGAGAATTTAACTTCCAAACGGAAGATAAGTTACAATAACTTTAAAAACAAGCAATAGACATGAATAGGCTATAAACCAAAAATACACTGTATAGCCTAGACAGTAATAGGCTATAAACGAAAAATACACTGTTAAAGTTAAGCACAACTAGGCTACTGTTATGTTAGGCCTATGCATTTTAACAAAAATCAGCGAAGACTTGCCTGAAGTAAATCCCGTCGTTCCTTGACAACTGGGGCGAACAGATTGCGACCCTCGCCGTCTTCCGTTTGATCTGACATTTCCGATACCGTAAGATCAGATGCAGGGGAAGCAGAATCCAGACTGACGTAGGATGTGCTGTTGTCATCAACATCTGTTGTTTCTATGCCAGATGACACGGTGCTTGTTGCCGGCGAACCACCCCAAATCTGCTCGCATAATTCAAAGTACAGTAAAACCACTCTCCCATGTCCACTTTTGCGCCCCGAGTCTACAGCATGTCTGTACTTAACGCGAATGGCCTTCAGCTTTGTGGTCAAAATGTACTTGTTCAGTGCATCTTTGGTGTGAGGGAAGTCCTTTCCTGATGTTTCCAGGGCTGTTACGTCTGGATACTGCTCTTGAAATGCAGCTAAAATGTCGGAATACTTGCTTTGGCATGACTCCCAGTCGACATTCTCCTGACACTTGTTGACTTTGTATTCAAGTGTAACCCTAAGCAGCAACTCCACCTCGTCGTCCGTCCAAACATATGAATCTGTTTTGCTTTTTGCTTTCGCCATCGTTCCGTTTAGTTTACCTGACTGAAATTGCCGCTCGCTCAAGAAGACGCTCAATACGCATGCTCGCAATGTTCTTCTATGGTGTTTGACGTGACGCATTATCGCCACCTACTGGCCTGGCATGCTTATGTGAGCGTTGTCGTGTGGACGGAGAGATTTTCTAAAATGGTGTGGTGTGGAAGGGAATTTTTTTTTAAACGGAGGGGGAAAAAATGTGTTTTTAGAAATATCCATGTACGTGTGGACGAGGCCTAAATGCAAACCTTAATTGGAATCAATTAGGAACCGCGTGCGAATGTATGCGAGAGTGATTGAACAAAGCGGAGAGTGTGGAATGCATGCGAAACGGGGGAATGGGATAGGCTGAGAAAGGAGTAATGAAACAGTGATACAAACGGGAAAGCACGCCCAACCTGCAGCAAGGGGGAAAACGGAAAATGTAGAGACAAACACGACACAGGGGGAAAGGGAAAACACGGAGAAACAATAGGACGGGAGTGGAATGTTACATACCCTTTGTTTTCAAGCTCTATTGCCTATAGAGCTTTGGATAACAAGTTATTTTCTTTCACTAGTTTTTTTTAGTTTTTGCTTTGTTTCTCTAACCTCCTGTTACGCCTAATGATTTAGTGAGTGAGGTTCTTTTGTTATTTATTCACGCTGTTTATCGAGATACGCCTCCATTTTTGAGGTTGCTTTGATTTGCCTTGTGCTAGGGAAGTTTTGCTCCCATTCTTTTGTTTTTCTCCTCCCTGGTGCGGTTCTTCCGCTTTTGTGGTGTATCTTTCTAGATACGTTTTTAGAATCCTTATCAGTCGTGTACTGTTCTCCGAACCTTACTCTAACCCTCACAGCCATGGCCAAAAGAAAATATAGAATACCTGTATTTACTGTAGAACATGGTGAATGTTGTAAAATTCTAAATAAATCAGACAGTCCTGAAAGCAAGCAGAGTGATAAATTGTGATTCACCTCATGTTCATGTTCTTTGGGGAAAAGGAGGATGAGATTTGTTTACGTGTTTGTTAATTTATATTCATTTTAATATTAACTTGTTCTGGCCCATTTTATATTGGTGATTTGTTCATTTATTGTTATTGCCTCCACTCAGTGAAGACTAATCACTCAAAACTGATTTTTGTGGCACCCAGTGGGTTTAAGGTTCACATTTTGTCATTTTCAATCATAAGCAGTTGTGCTACAAAAAGTTGTGCTTGGATTAACACAGCCACTTAGAACCACCTACCAATGTAGGCAGCTCAAATGATGTGTAAAAGCAGATGAAAGGAAATGCATTAAAGAAAATTAGACCAGCTGTTCTTGAGGTAAAACGCAATTTTTTAAAATGGGTCCTTCTCCCTGCCTCATTGAAACTGCATTTCATCCAAGCATCCAGAACCTTTAGATTGAAGTAAACTCCAGACTAACAGCATTTTGTATTTGCCAGGCACAAAATGTGCAGGTCATTTGTTAATTAAATTTTTCATGTTCATTTCTGTTTATAACTGTTTAATTGATCATGAAGGAAGTCATCTGACCAGAATTCATGACCATCTTAAAAATCAATCCCTTATATTGAAAAAGAAACAATTACCCTCGCTCTGAATGGTTTTAATTGAGCGTTTGAGATGTTGCCTGTGATAAACACACTTTTAGGAATTCCCTAATGCCAGTGAATTGCACCTAAGGAAATAGGCCATAATGAGCATTCAATCTCCACAATGTCGCCGGTTTACCATCCAGTTCCACAATCAATAAGGCTCACAGCATGTATGGAGTTCAGATGAAAGTTTCAGTTGTAACTATTTTGTGTTTTTCTCCTTTTTTATCCAGGGTCTATTGTGTTTTGTGAAATTTGCAAACAGGAATTTACCCTCAGTAACCCAGTCTCTGCTTTCACTGCACTTATAACATAGGCAGATTGGGAGGTATTATTAAGGAAAGATGAGTCACTATAAGGCTCGAAATGGGATCACAAATTTTTTATATTGTTCCATTAGGATGTGCCGATGTGGACCAGCTGTGGGCAGGAAATTGGACTTTTTAATGCATCCCAATTGCATATGAGAGCTTGAAATAAAAGAAACACTTTCATGGGTGAAATATTATATATCTATATTTTGAAACTTGACGTTCAAAAACTCCCAGACACAGTAATGAGCCAGTTTTTTGAGATGTAGAGATGTAGCACAAATGTCAGGTATAAAAGCACAGTACATTTGTGATATTTAACATAAAAGCTGATGCAAACCCATAATTCATTATTAGGAACAAACCCCTTATTCAATATATGTATATTTGTACATTAGCATGGTTGTCTTTACATATGGGAAATGTATATTTCTATTAAAATAAGTATTTAATTGTACCAAATTTGTAAAGATGATTACAAATTTCATTTTAGTACTGCTGAAATAGTGATGTATCCAAGGGTTACATGTGCATTGTTTTTTACATAGCATGTATTATGCATATAACCCTGTGTCAGCCATCATGAAGCACTGCAAGTGTTTTTTTAGTCCTTAGTATTTTGTAAGTGTCAGGCTCATAGCATTTATGAGGTGACTGGCTCATAGCATTTATGAGGTGACTGGCTCATAGCATTTATGAGGTGACTGGCTCATAGCATTTAAGAGGTGACATTTAACGTGAGCTGGCATTGGGATACATGTCTCGCAAACAGCCATTTCACAGGAGAGGCAAAACACTCCGGTCAAAATTGAGTTAATACCAGAATCGCATTCCTGAATATCAATTCTACCAAATTTCAAAATTCAAATCATTATGTAAATGCGTGAAATTTTGTTAAATATAGGGACTAGTTAACAAGCCAAACAAGCAAGTAATGAGATGACATCTCACTTCTCTTTTGTCCATGTCAACATTACACGCAACATTTTCTCAAGCAAAGTTTTTAGAAAAAGTCCTTTGCTGCTATAACAATAACGTTAACCACAGTTAAAGGAATAGTTCGGAATTTTGGACATAATGGGCCCTATCTTACACCCGGCGCAAAGCGACGCTAACCCAAACGCAAGTGTCGTTGCTATCTTACACCCGGCGCATGGTTCATAATAACGCCTTGCGTTCACGTCCTTTAACTACCATGTATTCTTGCGCCCATTACAAGTGAACTGGGCGTGTCGGTCTTAAGACGAGGAGTGGCCAGGATTCTTTCTGGCGTATTGCTATCTTGAGCCAGCAGAAAGCGCTTGCGCTAGAACCACCACAAACCTGGACTAAAGTCATGTCGCAGTTGTTTACATGTTATTTTAACGGCGCATATAAGTGCGTCTACATAGGCGTGTGCACAACGCGCATACCATCCTGTCTGTTACACACAGAGCGCGCACAGGCATGACTAAAATATCTAGATCACAATGCGAAATATTATTATTGTGTAGGCTATATCAAAAATGCATAATAATAAAAGGTTCCATAGGTCCACATACCTTTCCCTCGGCGAAGGGAAACGATGCCACATTACATTGCTCTCAGCCCACTCCATAAACATCCAGGCGATGTGCGATGGTACGGGACAATGGCTATCCATTAAAAAGGAGCTAATAACACCTATATCAAGCCTAATGCGCAAATTGTCATTTACACCTAATGCGTGAATTGTCATTCAATGGAAAACTCGCGCACTGCAATAGACGGACTTTTGAGTTCTGAAAATGCGCTTTAGACGTCATTTCAATACAGCTCTGTTTATCTAGGAATACAGCCTGTAAGTAAATAGAATGGTTTGTGACTGAAAAAAGTTCAAAACCATGTCCAGTGAATATTGCTTTTATTGCTTTTCAAATAGCCTAGGCTACAGCGGATTCGCTGTGCATAGGCTACATAAGGTTTTTTCGATAAAAAAAAACGGAGATAAATGTCATCATGTTAACTGAATTGTAACCTTAGCTATTCTTCGTCCTTCATATTTTTTTAATTACAATGACAAGGTTTCCATACCCTCAGCTTATTAAAACCCTGCTGATTTCACCTGTTATTCCATAACTGAACAAAAGATTTTAAAGAGAACTAAGCGGCTAATTAGAAACGAAATTTGCAGCACGTTACAAAATTAATTTACAATTAATTTTAATGCCATTATCTGCATGTGCGCTTTAGAAGAGCAGGTCTGTTTCCTCTGCTGTGAATCACACTTTTCACGGTCTTCCTGGGAAAGTGGATCGTTTTAAAGCATCACGCTACCAGTAAAATAGGTTGGTCGCATTTCCATAAGCAGGACATTATAAAATAAGGGAAAATATGCTGAACCTATGGGTTGCCAACCTGACAGATTTATTATATTTAGTGTCATCATTAAGGCAAAATAATGTTATTTATGTTATTAATCAAAATTAGAATGCAGGTAGCCTAATGAACTTCGGATGAAGCTTGAACATGAGTTCATTGCATAATCAAATGAAATTCGTTAAACAAGCAGGCTAATTTGGCGTTTTCTAAGGTGAGACGGAAGCAATTGGTCGCTTATTCTCAGCTGTTGCAGGTGCTTTTAACGAAATTTAACCGCATATATTTTGTAAACAGCACTGTCAGGAATTACCGGGAACTCATAATGGTTAGCCCGAATAATATTGATCATAGGCAACTATTGTTCCATATAGCCTATTCCTTGATCGCACTAAACACGCACGAGCATGTCTGTTTCGCCATCATAAGCAATCCGCCAAGGTGGAAAAGCAGGCTTTTAAAGGGAATGGGATATAACATTTTGATTGGTTTATTGCATGTCACGCCCAAGACACACCTATAATTAATGAAGAGACTAGGTTCAGCCCAGTTGCACCTTGCGCTGTGCTTAGTGCCCAAAAAACACGCCATTAAAATAGCAAAAGTGGACTTGGACACGCCCTAGTGGACTTAGCGCCATGCGCTTAGACCAAGCGCCAAGATAGGGCCCAATGCCTCAATTACGACTTACCCATGATGTAGTTGATGGATGGAAACCATTTTCAGCTAATTCCATGCTGTCCCTTCTTTTGGACATACACACGTTGCTAATGCTAGCGCAACTCTATGGCAAGTGGTAGCATCCACTACCAAACGCACTTAAACACTCTACAGTGCACCCAAAGCAAATAAAATACGACGACAGTCTATCGGGGTTATTTTGAGTGTTTATACCATCATTTTTTGAAGTTAAACTATATACGTGTTATACGGTTTGGGATACAGCCATTATGTCGAAAATTCCGAACTATTCCTTTAACTGTGGTTAACGGTATTGTTATAGCAGCACTTAGTAGTAAAAGTTGGTACCTAGGAATTTTAGCTTCTAGGTTTTGTTCGGATTTGTGTAGTATTCGCCTGGCCCAACCCATCGAACTCGACCGGACAATGCAAAAAGCCATGTCTAAGCATTACACATTGGTAAAAGATAGATAGAAAATATAGATTAATTTCAACTGAATTGACCACCAGGGTAACACCTGGGCTATCAGCCAACTATGTCCAATTGGGCCTAACCAATGGACAATTAATAAAATAAAGCAAGAGCGTCAACAACAAAAAATAAATGGTCTTACTCTTAGAAGTGCTTTCATCTTGTTTTCCTGGCAGAGAAGTCCTTGATTATGTCCGTAAAATCCAGTTCACGGAGGAAGCTAACGTTAGCTGCTGGACTAGCGGTCAATTGGTGGCTTTTGCTAACGTGCTGCTAGCAGTCTCTGTTTCCCTTTTCCACTGGTTGAATGGAAGAAGGTTTGAAAAACCCAGTTAGCTTGGGAATTTTTTGTAGCAACTGTTTTGTTTTTTTCCTTTCTCTTTTCGTTTTTGTGATCCGCTGGCGTGCTTTTGTAACATTTTAGCTTCTGACAATAACAAGCTAAATCAGCACATGTAAGTAGGCATATAGCCACCAAAGACGTAGCCTAAATATGACTTTGCTGTTCCAGCATAATTTACAGCTAAATGTAGTCCCAACCCCAAATTCCCATAGAGATCCATTCAAATGTAGAGACGTTATAGTATCGCTTGTAAGAGTACCAGAAAATAAGATATCATGAAACCATAACTCAATGTATCAGATTTAACGTTACCTGGCTCCCTCTCTCTGTCTTGCTTTTTAAAAGTGGTTTGGTCACACAGACGATGCAGTGTAGATTATTTAAATAGCTTAGCTAACGTGCAGACTAGCTACCTACATTTCAGATTTGCATCGTAATATGCATGTCTATATGCAGTCTTTTGATGTTGTTGGGTCACAGACATCAGGAAGTCATCAGGAAGTCATGGCATGCAACAGCCTGGTCTCACTCCCAAGTCGTCACATAGCGACGCTTGGGCAGCTCCTACGGCGTCATCCTTTAGACGCAGAAGGAGGCCTTTTGCGTCGTTATTTGACGCACTCGTCTCGAATTTACGAATCCTACTATGGCGAAGGCTTTGCTCATGATAACCGACTGCGAGCATGCCCGCTCAGTCTTCGCCGTGTGCGCGGAGATCTTTCTGAGTTTGTGATTCCCGTACCCCACCCCCAACCCCTAAACATAACCTCACAGGAGTTCATGTAACTCGGGCTCATGCCCGAACTGTTAAGATAGTGGGCGAGCCCGACCACAAGAGTTCACGTAACTCTCTACCAGATGAAGAAAAAATAAAAATAAAAAAGCATAATATTGAAGTGCCACAACCAAAGACAAATTATGCGGCCACAACCGTCAATATACGACGCAAAAGGCTGCGTCAATATACGATGCAAAAGGCTACCTTTGGCGTCACATAGCGACGCTTGGGCAGAAGCGTCGCTATGTGACAAGTCCGCGTGAGACCACGTTGCAGCATGCAAAGGATGTGCGACCAAATATAAAAAATTTAAAGGCACATTCAACTTAGTGTAGCCTATGTAAACTTCTGACCCACTGGAATTGTGATATAGTGAATTAAAAGTGAAATAATCTGTCTGTAAATAATTGTTGGAAAAATTACTTGTGTCATGCACAAAGTAGATGTCCTAACTGACTTGCCAACACTATAGTTTGCTAACATTAAATATGTGGAGTGGTTAAAAATGAGTTTTAATGACTTCTACCTAAGTGTATGTAAACTTCCGACTTCAACTGTATGTTTTTTGCTTTTTGTTAATAAATGAATGGATGAATTAATAACTACAATTAATCTGACCAGACAACCAATTAACAACAAAAACATTATTTCAAATGAATTAGTCACTCACTGGCAAATTACAACATTATATTCTGGCCAATCGAGGCCCTGGGTTTCAGCCTATGTAAGCCTGTGCATTAAAGCACCCCTGACGATCACATTTTCACGTCATATTGATAGGCTAATTATTTAAGCGAAGATAGCCTATGCGTGATTTGTTTTGTTGTGATCAGCATGGCAGCCAACACACACATAATTTATAACATTTTTAATTGACATTAACAGAGAGTGTGACAGTGTGTCCAGAAATGCTCCATGAGTCTGTGATGATCCTTCAGCTTGACTGCCGCTTCACTGACAGGACAACGTGTTGATAATGGCTAACTAACCAACTTAGTACAGGTAGTCTAACCATGCAGCAATTGGCTACACGCTGCCGACCAGCTTAGTTACTCCTCCGTAGTAGGCAGTAGCCTAGTGGATTGAGTGAGCTAACTCGACCTCAAATCCTCTATCGCTAGCATTTGTATTTATATTTAATAGCCTACATTATTTTAATTGCCATGTCCGGCATTGCCTTCCCCAGCCTTACACACCCTCCACCTATGGTTTGCATTCTGTAACTGACAAACATAACCAATCCATAATCCGAAACAGGATTTCAAAGCGTGAATTCAGACATAATTCTTTCCTTGAGCTCTAGAAAATTGGAAGAGAGCTCAGTGTGGGTAGTCTAGCCACTCTTTGATCAAGCAGTCAACAGTGCAACAACATTGGTGATACTATATGAAAGCCTGGGCATCAGCACTGATCAGTTGATTGCACTAGCATCAAGATCAAGGAGTTCTAGAGTCTAAAAGATCAGACCCCACAGAAGTCACTTTCTTACAATTATGTGTCTCCTCTAGTTGCAAGCTCCTCTTAGCCTAATTTCCTGGTTTGCGTTCTGAGGAAACACGAACCCAAGAACATACTGAGTGACATCATGTCACAAGGCCATTGTAGAGGCCTCTCCCATAGCAATCAGGTCGATGAGGGCTGTCTTGACTTTGCACTGGGGTGATTCTTCCTCAAAGGACTGTGGCTGCAGAACATTGCTACCCACTTACACACATCCTACTGTGTTAAAACCCATGCTGCTATGGTGGGTTGTGTCACTTTTCACTGCCAACTTGTAGACTGCGATCTGACAAGAAGCAATTCTTGGATTTGCATGCTTTGGAGGTGAGCTCCTGCTTATCTGAGCTTTCCCAGATTGATCGTGCAGTTTTCAGCAAATGAGCACCGATGATGAATATGATTGGGCTCATTCCAAATTGGTGAGAAAAAGGTATAAATAATGATGATTAAAAAAACTGTTTCCAAGTTTAATAAACATTTATAAACAGTCATATATTTTCTAAGTAAACTTTTGAGTACTACAACATCTGCTGGTTTATAAAGCGCTTCTGTGAAGGGCCATCTGCAGATTAGTGAAAACTGATGATTCGCAGCTGGCTTACTGACACAGAAGTGTTGACATTAGAACGAGTGAAATTTACTGACATTATCATTTAGCACTGGGCTGAAATTATGGATGTCCTCCCTTACATCGCCAGTTCTTGTTTTTTTATGCCATTTCCCATAAGAGCCTTCAAACTAATATTTGTCATGGTTTACCCTTCTAATCAGTCTTGCCGTCCTCATCAGGACTGCTTTCACATAAGTGAACCATCCAAATACAAACACTTTTCTTTTTTTTTTAAAGAAAGAGTGAAATAAGTCTTCATTAAAGTCATGACGGGAGCCTTTGGTGGAAATGGGCTGAATGCATCTACACTTAAAGCCATTAGTCCACTGGTGATGTTTGTTGTTATTGAATTGAGTGTTTTGGCTCAAAGGCTGTTGCATGTAATGTTGCGGGGACAATGCACATGCCGATTTAATTCCTCCCTTGTCATCCAGTGGCTTACAGTTTTGTATGTTACTGTATTTGTTCATTTATTTTTTTACACACTACACATTCTGTTTTGCTTGAATGTTACTTGGAATTTTGCCTCATTGACACATTGGCTTTGCTATTTTCAATTTCAGACTGGAAATAATCAATTTCCAGATCTGTAAATTAAAGCTTTATAAACAATTTTTGAAAGTGTTTTGCGTTTCGTCACACTGGCGAAGTGGCAATTTTGTCATGGATTTTCATGAGCCTGTGCCCGTTTAGTCATTTGGTGACTCACTGTGCACCAAAGTCCGAGGAGAACCGCTGTGTCCAGATCACAGTCCAGATTTCAGGAGTGCTGTACAATTTTGGAGGACCTGGTTGCAATTTTATGGTCAGATTAGACTGTTTCGCACCTGCACCACCCACCAGTGTAAATAACAGAACGGCGTATGGCGAGTTGCTCATTTCTGGGCTTTCCCAAGCAATGCATGTTTCTATTCATAAACCAACCAAGCAACTATTCATCAACCATTTGTGTCAATCATATGCTGTCAAATTTGACTAATATAAATCCACCAAATAGGAAAAATGCATACTTTGCATTTATTGTGCATTGTCATTTTTCTTTTTTATGTTCAGCTGATTCCTGTATTTATTTCTGTTTTTAATTGTTTATGGCTGTTATTATACTGCACTGTGGTCCCGGGAGTACTGTAATCTGTTCTTTTTCTTACTCCCGTCTGTAATGAGAAGAATATATTGGTTTTATATTATTCCATGCATATCAATGTTTCAGTGCCAGTGGGCAATGTATGGCATTGGAATCTAGCCTATTTGACATCAAAGATTATGAAATGCATCACCTTTTTGGGAGTAAAATACGAAACTCTAATCCCTATCTAATTATATCGTAGGGTAATTTCAAAATATTTACTGTCAAAGCTAGCTGAAAACAAACGTTAAAATGAATTGCATTAAGTATTTTTAACTTATTATGAACGGCAAGCGAAGCTCGTTTGATAAAATGTAGACTCCTCACTCGGCTACAAAACTGTAAATAGTGCGTGTGTGTGTGTATATATATATTTCACTCCACAGAGAGAGATGGCTCTTCCACAGCTGAGAAGATTGTTAGTGCCCTTTCACACAGACAGTTTCGCATTCAGAGAAATTCAACTAACTCAGTTATTTTCAGAAGAAACAGCATGGCACAGAATGCACAATGAATGCATCCAATTATCAGGAAACATTCAGCGTCTTCTGATGCCAACTGAAAACCTTCCTGTTCAGACTTGCTTAGCACCAAGACATATCTAGCATACATTTTACAGGATCTAATGACTTAATGGGCTCTATCTTGACGATGTTTGCACACGGTCTAAAACACATGCCGCAAATGCATTTACGGTGTGTCCAACTCCACCTTTGCTAGAAAGAGGGCGGATATTTTGAGTGCAAAGTAAGGCACAAGGTTCAAATGGGCTGAACTTAGCCTCTTCATTAATTATAGGTGTGTCTTGGGCATAACATGCAAGAGACCAATCAGTGTCATCTCCCATTCCCTTTAAAAGCCACCTGCGTTTGCACCTTGGCGGATTGCTAATATGATGGCGGATAGTAAGACTGTGAAAACGGCGATTTACAGCTGGTGAAACAGACATGCATGTGCGCGTAGTTAAAGCATGCGAGCAAGGAATAGGCTATTATTCAGACTAACCATTACGTATTTTGATAACAATAATAATCTTTCACACAGGGTTTAACAAGAGCACGGGTTCCAGGTAATTCCCGACCAAACTATTTCCCGGAAATATAATAACAGGAAAAAAGGAAATATTTTCCATTAGCTTACATCAGTGCTGTTATTTAAAAAAATATATGTGGTTTCATTTTGTTATATCACCTCCAACAGCTTTGCATAAGCTAACAGAACATGGCTTCCCTCTCAGCTTAGAAAATGCCCAATTAGCTTTCTTCTTTAACAAATTTCGTTATACAATGAAGCATTGTCAAACATCAATTCCATGGCATGAGGCTGTTTACAGGCAATGAAGCAGACAGATTACAGGCAATGAATTTCGGCTAGCGAAGTTCAAGCTTCATCAGAAGTTCATATTATGTGCAATCTAATATTGATTAATAACATAAATTTTTTTTTTTGCCTTAACGCCTATGTAAATGCACATTACTATCTTAATATTGCGCAGTTAAAATAACATTGAAACAACGGCGACATAACTTTAGACCAGGTTTGTGTAGGTTTTACCGCAAGCACTTTCTGCTGGCTCAAGATAGCTATACGTCAAAAAATATCCTGGCCACACCTCATCTTAAGAACAACACGCCCAGTTCCCTTGATATGGGCACAAGTTCACTTACTATTTAAACAATGTGAGTACTGGACGGTAAAACGAAAACTGCATCGGTCTGAAACTAGCAAAGACACTTGTGGTTCGGTTACTGCTGCTAAGATAGTGTAACGTTCCGCTCCCTTCCTGTTCGTTTTCCGTGTTTTCCTGTTTTCCCTCCGTGTCATGTTGGATCCCTTTGTCCGTGTTTTCCCCTCTGCTACGGACTAGGCGTTTCCTTCCCTGTCTTGTTCGTTTGGTTTTCGTCGTTTGCTTCCGCCTTTTCACTCCTCCCCCCTCGTTGCATGCATTCCTCACCTGGTGTTTAGTTAATCACTCCCGTTTGATTTCCACACCTGCGCCTTATTTAGTTTGTCATCATCTGCACTATTTATACCTTCGGCTGGCTGCTAGTCGGCGCCAGTTCGTTAACTATCCTCACTCGGTGTTAATGCTATTCGCTCCTGGTCTTTTAAAGTGCTATTCGCTTGGTTGTGGGATATTATCCCCTTACAGTGTTTAGTTCTCGCAAACTACGGATTGGTAGTTTACCTCCCCTGTCATTTCAGTATTGCATGCGGCTAACCTGTCTTCCTTCAACCTCCAGTTTACCCGGCTTCCAGTCCTCCGTTGCAGTGTTCGTTTTCCCCGTGTTTGTTTGTGTGTGTTGCGGTACCTCCACCTCCAGCTCGTGTAGGATCCGTGGTGGCGTTATAACCTGGCTACCCTCCAGTTGTTCCTGTCCGGCCGAAGCAGCCACCAAGTTCTTCGGTTACGGTTCCGGGAGCTCTGGAGACCAGTCAGCTCCAACCGGACCTACCGCAGCTACGCCACACCACCCAGCCCTGCCGTGCTTCACCAGCTACCTACCTGTCAAACCCTGCATCCCTGTGAGAACCTCCCGGTCCTTCCCGTGCCTACTCCCAAACTAACCTCCCTCTGCTTTTTGCCCCGTACCGGTGTAGTCGTCCCGGTCCAGTTCCAGTCCAGCCGTAGTGAGTCGCCCACCTACCTCTTCAAGTCCAGTTCCAGTCCTGTCCAGGTGTGAGTCGTACACCTTCCTGTACAGTCCAGTTCCGGTTTGGAACAATCCGTTCCTGAACCCGTTGCCAGAGTGGACCTCCCGGTCCAGTTCCAGTCCTGTCCAGGTGTGAGTCGTGCACCTACCTCTTCAGTCCAGTTCCGGTTTGGAACAATCCGTTCCTGAGCCCAGTTCCAGAGTGGACCTCCCGGTCCAGTTCCAGTCCTGTCCAGGTGTGAGTCGTGCACCTACCTCTTCAGTCCAGTTCCGGTTTGGAACAAACCCGTTCCTGAACCCGCTTCCTGAGTGGACCTCCCGGTCCAGTTCCAGTCCAGTTCCGGTGTGAGTCGTGCACCTTCCTTCAAGTCCAGTTCCGGTTTGGAACAATCCGTTCCAGAACCCGATTCCTGAGTGGACCTCCCGGTCCAGTTCCAGTCCAGTCCAGGTGTTGCCTTCACCTACTATCCAGTCCAGTTCCGGCTTGGAACCCATTCCGGACCCTCAAGTCCAGCTCCGGCTTGGAGCAGTCCGTTCCGGGCTTCCTGACATTACCCAGTGTGATATTGTGCTTGCTTTTCCTGTACAGTTTTGGGACTACCCCAAAACTTAATTTAAATAAATCTCCCTTCTTGAAATCTGTCTCCTGGTCGTTGCACTTGGGTTCGTCTCGTATCTGGGTCGTAACAGAACGAACTGGCCAAAAAGCATGGACCCAGCCGACCTGGATCAGATTCGTCACGCCTTCTCCTGCCAAACTGCGGTCAGCGACTAACAGGGCCGTCGTTTGGATGACGTTTTGGAGGTGCTGAGGGGCATCACGGAGCAAGTGGCTCAGCTATCGCTTCATCAGCCGCTTCCGCGTATTCCTGTGGGTCCTACACCTCCCGCTCCGGATCCGCCGGTTGATCCTCCTGTTTCCACGTCCAGTCGAGAGCCCCGCGTACAACACCCTGAATTATACCGCGGGGGATTGGGGAGATGTCGCGAATTCCTGATGAAATGCAACATTGTGTTCCGTATGCAGCCCTCCTCCTTCGCCTCCGACCCATGTAAGATCGCGTTTATTATGAGCAGCTTGGGAGGAGGTGCCCTGGAGTGGGCTACATCCATTTGGGACAGCCAGGTCGCGCTCTGCAACAACTTCGCTGCCTTCACCGCCGAAATGCGGCGTGTGTTCGATCACCCTACCTGTGGGCGAGACGCTACCCAGCGCCTGCTTCAAGTCCGTCAAGGAAGTCGCAGCGTCGCGGAGATGGCGATTCAATTCCGGACCCTCGCAGCGGAGTCTGGATGGAATGACACCGCCCTTCAGGGGGCCTTTTGCCAGGCACTTAGTGAAGAGCTCAAGGACCAACTTGCCACCCGTGAGGAGTCCAACTCTCTCAACGGTCTCATTAGTCTGGCCATAGCTATCGACAATCGTCTCCGTATCCGGGCCCGCGAGCGAGGAGGGAACTCCGGTCGTCAGTGTCACTCCACCTCTTCCAACTTCCGTCAACACTCTTCTGCTACAGGATCCAGAGCTGCGTCTGGGGTCTCCGAGGAGGAGCCCATGCAACTGGGCAGAGTTGCGGTCAACGCCAAGGAGCGCCAACGTCGCCTACGCTCTAGATCCTGCTTTTACTGTGGCAAGCCTGGCCATCAGATCGTCTCTTGTCCGATTCGCCCAAAAGAGTAGGCTCGCCAGTTAAACTGGGCGTACTGACGAGCCCCATCATACCAAGCCATGCAGCTCAGAACCGCCTAGTATTCAAGGCCACTCTCCTATGGAGGGACAAGTCCGAAGTCTCGTCGGCTCTCATCGACTCGGGGGCCGACGCCAACTTCATTGACATCACCTTCGCCAGGAGGGCCGGCATCCCTACGGAACCTCTACCCTCTCCTATTACTGCTCTCGCCTTAGACGGTAGGAGTCTGGGGTTAGTGACCCACTCCACCATTCCTATTCAGTTAGTTTTATCCGGCAATCATCGGGAGAGTATTCAACTCTTGCTCATTAACTCCAAGCAATCGTCCATAGTTTTAGGTCAGACCTGGCTCCGCCTTCACAACCCTCACATCGACTGGCAAGCCGGTCGCATCCTGGCGTGGAGTGGTCATTGTCTGGCTAGCTGTCTTCGTTCCGCTCTGCCTCCTCCGGGGTCCAAGGATCTCAGCACCAACCAACCCGAACCCGATCTTTCTAACGTCCCTGTGCAATATCATGACCTCAGCCATGTATTTTCGAAATCACGTGCTCTGTCCTTACCTCCTCACAGGCCGTACGACTGCTGCATTGACCTTCTGGCGGGAGCCAAGCTTCCATCTGGCCGCCTCTACAGCCTGTCGGGGCCGGAAAAGCTAGCCATGGAGGAGTACATTCATGAGTCCCTCGCTTCTGGCATCATCCGTCCCTCCTCTTCTCCTGTTGGTGCTGGATTCTTTTTTGTGGGAAAAAAGGACGGCTCACTACGGCCCTGCATCGACTACCGGGGACTCAATCAAATCACCATCCGTAATAAATATCCTCTTCCCCTCATTAACACTGCTTTTGAACCCCTCTCGCAAGCCGTCACATTCACCAAGCTCGACCTCCGTAATGCGTACCACTTGGTGCGTATACGGGAGGGGGATGAATGGAAGACTGCTTTCAATACCCCGTTGGGCCACTACGAGTACCTGGTGGTCCCCTTCGGCCTTACTAACGCCCCCGCAGTCTTCCAGGGCATGGTGAATGACGTGCTGCGAGACCTGTTGGGGAAAACTGTTTTTGTTTATATTGACGACATTTTGATTTTTTCCAAGTCCCCTCAGGAGCACATTCTTCATGTCCGGGAGGTTCTCCAGCGTCTTCTGGAGAATCAGCTCTTCGTCAAGGCAGAGAAGTGCTCCTTTCACGTCTCCTCCGTCCCGTTCCTCGGCTTCATCATCGCGGAGGGCAGCATCCGGGCGGATCCTGCTAAAATCAAGGCGGTTACAGAATGGCCCCAACCCACCTCTCGTAAGCACCTGCAACAATTCCTTGGTTTTGCTAATTTCTATCGCCGTTTTATCCGTAACTACAGTATCATTGCTGCTCCCCTTACCAAACTCACTTCCACTGCTTTTTCTTTTTGTTGGAACTCCGAGGCCCAGCTGGCGTTTGATCGGCTTAAAGTTCGGTTTTCCTCAGCCCCTATTCTTTGTCACCCTGATCCTACCCGGCAATTTACGATTGAGGTGGATGCCTCCGACACCGGCGTGGGGGCCATTCTGTCTCAACGAGCCGCCTTGGACAACAAGCTACATCCCTGTGCGTTCTTCTCCCGGAGGCTGTCCTCCGCTGAACGTAACTATGATGTCGGGGATCGGGAACTGCTTGCCATCAAGCTGGCTCTTGAGGAGTGGCGCCACTGGCTGGAGGGGGCAGGTAATCCCTTTATCGTTTTAACTGACCATCAAAATTTAATTTACCTGAAATCCGCTAAAAGGCTTAATGCCAGACAGGCTAGATGGTCATTATTCTTTGCCCGATTTAATTTTTCTGTGTCTTACCGCCCCGGTTCCCGCAATATCAAGGCGGATGCCTTATCCCGTGTTTTTTCCCTTCCCTCCAGTCCTGCTGACCCTGAGCCTATTCTACCGGCGTCCTGTGTAGTGGCTGCGGTCTCCTGGAAGATCGAGGAGATTGTGAGGTCCGCCCAGACTTCCCACCCTGACCCCCGTAGTAACCCTAACTCCTCCCTGTTTGTACCCAACTCCGTCCGCTCCCAGGTCCTGGAGTGGGTTCACGCCTCCTGTCTGGCGTGTCACCCAGGTGTTGCCAGAACGACCACCCTCGTCAGGAGGAGTTTTTGGTGGCCCACTCTAAAGGAGGATACCCGTGCCTTTGTCCTGGCCTGCGCGGTGTGCGCCAGGAGCAAGGCATCCCACCAGTCTCCCTCCGGTCTTCTCCTTCCCCTCCCTGTCCCGGGCCGTCCTTGGAGCCACATTGGTGTGGACTTTGTCACCGGTCTGCCATTGTCAGAGGGTAATACCGTCATTCTGACAATAGTGGACCGGTTCTCCAAGGCGGTTCACTTTATTCCCCTTCCTAAGCTTCCGTCCGCCCTCAAAACTGCGGAGCTCCTGGTGTTACATGTGGTCAGGCTGCACGGGATCCCGTCTGACATCGTTTCTGACCGTGGGCCCCAATTCTCCTCCCAGGTTTGGAAGGCGTTCTGTGTAGCCCTGGGTGCCTCGGCGAGTTTGTCGTCTGGGTTCCATCCCCAGTCTAACGGCCAGGCAGAGAGGGCGAACCAGGACCTGGGGGCCGCCCTGCGATGCGTCACCGCACGCAATCCCGCCTCCTGGAGCCGTTTTCTCCCCTGGGTAGAGTACGCTCACAACTCCCTTAAAAGTGCTTCCACAGGGTTGTCCCCGTTCGAGTGCTCATTGGGTTACCAACCCCCTCTCCTGTCGGCCCAGGAGGCCGAGATAGCAGTCCCCTCCGTGAGATCTCACCTCCTCAGATGCAAGCGCATGTGGAGACTTGCGCGTACCGCACTCCTGCGCTCTAATTCCCGTTCCCAACGTCTGGCGGACCTTCACAGGACCGCAGCCCCTCAGTATAGGGCCGGTCAGCAGGTCTGGCTCTCCACTTCCAACATTTCCCTTCCCTCTTCCTCCAAGAAACTTCGGCCCCGGTTTATTGGTCCCTTCCCAATTGTTTGTTTAATTAACCCTGTTTCTGTTAAACTTTCCCTCCCTGCCTCCCTTAAAGTTTACCCCGTTTTTCATGTGTCCCAAATAAAGCCTGTCGCCTCCAGCCCCCTCAGTTCTCCTACCCTCCCTCCTCCACCTGTCCGGGTTATCGACAATGCCCCGGCCTACACGGTGGACCGTATTATCGATATCCGCCGTAAGGGTCGGGGATTTCAATACCTCGTTGACTGGGAGGGGTATGGTCCTGAGGAGCGGTCGTGGCTCCACAAGAGCCTCATCGTGGATCACTCACTGATCCAGGATTTCCACAGACGCTTCCCTTACAAGACCAGGCCGCCAGGTACGCCAGGTGGCGTACATTGAGGGGGGGGTACTGTAACGTTCCGCTCCCTTCCTGTTCGTTTTCCGTGTTTTCCTGTTTTCCCTCCGTGTCATGTTGGATCCCTTTGTCCGTGTTTTCCCCTCTGCTACGGACTAGGCGTTTCCTTCCCTGTCTTGTTCGTTTGGTTTTCGTCGTTTGCTTCCGCCTTTTCACTCCTCCCCCCTCGTTGCATGCATTCCTCACCTGGTGTTTAGTTAATCACTCCCGTTTGATTTCCACACCTGCGCCTTATTTAGTTTGTCATCATCTGCACTATTTATACCTTCGGCTGGCTGCTAGTCGGCGCCAGTTCGTTAACTATCCTCACTCGGTGTTAATGCTATTCGCTCCTGGTCTTTTAAAGTGCTATTCGCTTGGTTGTGGGATATTATCCCCTTACAGTGTTTAGTTCTCGCAAACTACGGATTGGTAGTTTACCTCCCCTGTCATTTCAGTATTGCATGCGGCTAACCTGTCTTCCTTCAACCTCCAGTTTACCCGGCTTCCAGTCCTCCGTTGCAGTGTTCGTTTTCCCCGTGTTTGTTTGTGTGTGTTGCGGTACCTCCACCTCCAGCTCGTGTAGGATCCGTGGTGGCGTTATAACCTGGCTACCCTCCAGTTGTTCCTGTCCGGCCGAAGCAGCCACCAAGTTCTTCGGTTACGGTTCCGGGAGCTCTGGAGACCAGTCAGCTCCAACCGGACCTACCGCAGCTACGCCACACCACCCAGCCCTGCCGTGCTTCACCAGCTACCTACCTGTCAAACCCTGCATCCCTGTGAGAACCTCCCGGTCCTTCCCGTGCCTACTCCCAAACTAACCTCCCTCTGCTTTTTGCCCCGTACCGGTGTAGTCGTCCCGGTCCAGTTCCAGTCCAGCCGTAGTGAGTCGCCCACCTACCTCTTCAAGTCCAGTTCCAGTCCTGTCCAGGTGTGAGTCGTACACCTTCCTGTACAGTCCAGTTCCGGTTTGGAACAATCCGTTCCTGAACCCGTTGCCAGAGTGGACCTCCCGGTCCAGTTCCAGTCCTGTCCAGGTGTGAGTCGTGCACCTACCTCTTCAGTCCAGTTCCGGTTTGGAACAATCCGTTCCTGAGCCCAGTTCCAGAGTGGACCTCCCGGTCCAGTTCCAGTCCTGTCCAGGTGTGAGTCGTGCACCTACCTCTTCAGTCCAGTTCCGGTTTGGAACAAACCCGTTCCTGAACCCGCTTCCTGAGTGGACCTCCTGGTCCAGTTCCAGTCCAGTTCCGGTGTGAGTCGTGCACCTTCCTTCAAGTCCAGTTCCGGTTTGGAACAATCCGTTCCAGAACCCGATTCCTGAGTGGACCTCCCGGTCCAGTTCCAGTCCAGTCCAGGTGTTGCCTTCACCTACTATCCAGTCCAGTTCCGGCTTGGAACCCGTTACGGACCCTCAAGTCCAGCTCCGGCTTGGAGCAGTCCGTTCCGGGCTTCCTGACATTACCCAGTGTGATATTGTGCTTGCTTTTCCTGTACAGTTTTGGGACTACCCCAAAACTTAATTTAAATAAATCTCCCTTCTTGAAATCTGTCTCCTGGTCGTTGCACTTGGGTTCGTCTCGTATCTGGGTCGTAACAGATAGAGCCCCATCTGTTTTTCACCACATATGATTGTATGGTAATGCTTCCTTTTACAATCCCCTAAGTACTAGATATTTACCAGGTAAATATGTGGTAAGAATAGCACATAATTGGGTAAATACCACTGTTAAAAAAAAGAAACATTAAGAAACTAAAACTGAAATACATAGAAACACATTATCAATTCAAGTGACTACCTTGTACGTAGTTATCAAAGGTTAAGATTGGTTATAGCCTGGGTTTATCTGTGTACTTCCTAGGGAATTATACAATACCTTTTTGGAAACACCTCCTCTGATACCCATCAATTCAACAAAGTGTCATTATCAGTGCCAACCTGACCAACCTAAACCTTTGATAACTACAATGTAGTAACTTGATTTTATGGGTAATAAAGGAGGTGTCTCTGAGTATCTACATTTCTTTGTATTTACTATTTTTAATAGTGGTAATAATTAGCAAATAACGTGCAATTTTTTACCACATATTTACCTGCCAAATATCTAGTATTTAGTGGACTGTAAATGGAAGCCTTACCGATTTATATTTGTTAATGCCAAAGGGGAAAAAAATGTTGCAAAGATGGATGTTTTTTGATTTAAAAAAAAAAAGGTCATGCGGCAATATAGCATAATGGTAATGAATGAGTGAGGTGCCACATCCCATCTATCCATACAGATTGGTAAAGTAGTACATTTTGTCTGTAAATTTGAGTAATTTCAGATTTCTGAGCGTGTTGATAAGGCTGATAGATTCGTGAAATGGTGAGTGTGGATCTTGCATGAATAGTAATACATCATCAGCATAAAGACTGATCTTGTGTGACTACTGGATGTCTGAATTCCCTTAATGTTGGGATTTTGACAGATTGCTGCTGCTAATGGTTCAATGAAGATGGCAAATAAGGAGGGGGAGAGAGGACATCCTTGCCTGGTCCCCCTGTGCAATGTGCAACTTTGTGATAGTAACCCATTGGTGGTGATAGTGGCCATAGTAGTTGTGTACAGAGCTCTTATCCAATTAATACATTATTCTCTAAACCCACATTTTTGCAGTGTTGCAAATAAAAATTTCCAGTTGACTCTGTCAAATGCTTTCTCAGCATCTAGTGATAATATTGTTTCTAATCTCTGGGTAGATGAGAGCTGTATTAAGTTGAATAGTAATACGCATATTATTAGATTAATATCTTCCTTTGATAAAAACCAGTTTGTTTTCGGTGCATTAACAATGGCGTGACTATCGATCCTGGTCGCCAGAGCCTTGGTTATAATGTTGTTTTCTGTATTGATTAACAATAGGGGCCAACAGCTAGATGGGAAGGTAGGGTCCTTATTAGGTTTTAAAAGTAGGGTAATAATGGCAGTGATCATATTTGCTGGGAGTCTGGAGTTAAGTTTGATCCCCGTTGTCATTCTGTGGAACAATGGGGATAGGATTAGCAGAGAAGTGTTTATAGAACTCCGCAGGGAAGCCATCAGATCCAGGTGCTTTATTGTTGAGTATGTGATTGAGGGCATCATGAAATTCTTCTATTGTTATCAATTATTTCCATGAAGGATGCCCCCTCTCTTGTGATGTAACTGTCAAAATCTTTGTCTTTAAGCAACGGTGTATTAAACATATGCCCGCTTGCAATTTGTTGCAAAAATGGCCCAGATTGTTCAAAAACCGCCTTATACTGTGCGCGCATACATTTGAGGATGTGCTGTGCGATGGTCTTATTGCCAGAGTTAGAAATAAAATTAAACATACCCGTCTGTTTCAGACTGATGTACAGCAGACATCTCACAGGCATCTACAGTCATTTCTTTTGGTGGGATTTCATCATATTTGATATTTTTGATTTATTAAATCTGGTAGGTCAACTGAGAACTAATTTTCTGTGATGAATTGATTCATTTTCCTTGGGAATTGATTATAAAGATTGACACTCTTCTCAATCAAGCAAAATATAAATTTTGGTTTTACAAATTGTAGCCTGAAGTGGTGTAGAATGTGTTGTGGCTGGAAATATGTCCACCCTACATTTAGTGATAGTATAAAGAGATATGCTGTCAGAATGTGCCTTCTGACAACACATTCTGTGAAAGGCTGATATATATATATTTATAGTTTTAAATATAGTCTTTTAGGACAGCCTGTGTGTTGCTTTCTGTCCGTGTGTGCTTCTGTTTTGAGTTCCACACACAGGAGGATTTTTGTTTTTCACTGTTGTCTGCCGTTGGCATCGGACGCAATATTTTGTCTTTGTACCATGGACACACACTGCCTTGGGAGAAAGCATTGGTATTCTTCAAAATATTGAATCAGTTATTGTGATCATGAAAATAAGTATTTCACTTTTGTTTTTATATTGTAACATGCTGTAACATTTTACCATGCAATCGGCATAGTGAATAATTTGTGTAAACAAGAATTAATCTGTCAGAATTGAAGTATTCAATTCTGACAGATTGTTGGCTGGGTATTGTTGGCTAAACAGATGACTGGAGAATACGTTCCAGTCATTCAGCTCAAAAATTCAGCAAGAAAAATGCAATTCCTATGAAAAGGGCAATCACAGAGCACAGAAAGGTGATTACCAAAAGTGACATTTAACTCATTAAACTATGAATTCCAGATACAGTGGGGATGGAAAGTATTCGGCCAGTGACACAATTTTTTTGGCTCTGTACTCCAGAACATTGGATTTGATATGGAACAGTGACTATGAGGTTAAAGTGCAGACTATCAGCTTTAATTTGAGGGTTTGTACATCCATATCGGGTGAACTGTGTAGCAATTTTAGTGCTTTTTATACACCCCCCCCCCCCCCCCCCCCCTCATTTTAAGGGACACATATTTTGCATCATTTGCATGCCATGACTTTCTGATGTCTGTGACCCAACAACATCAAAAGACTATCTTATTTTCTGGTACTCTTACAAGCGATACTATAACCTCTCTGCATGTGAATGGATCTCTATGGGAATTGGGGGGGCTAGATTGAGCTGTAAATTATGCTGGAATAGTATGGAACACGGTTGGCTAAATGGTTGGCTAAATGGCTGTAAGTCATCAAGGGTCTGAGGTATCAAACAAGCCTCAAACCATTACTTTGCTGCCAGATATGTAGTAGATATGGATGGATGACTTTATTGGGTTGTTTTTTCTGACTTATTTTTCCATAGAGTTCAATAGGAAAATTAGTCAGGAGAAACAACCTTTAAAGTCATCCATCCATATCTACTGCATATCTGGGAGCAGAGTGATGGTTTGAGGCAGAGTACAGAGTACAGAGGCAAAACAACAGAAATTGTGTCACTGCCCGAATTCTTTCTGTCCCCACTGGATACACAGTAAAGGGACAGATGCAGCAGAGAAGTTGTATGTAAAATGTAAAAATAAATCTGTAGAATTTATATACTAAAGTACAGAGGTTGTAGTGATTTATTGAATGTCTGTACTCATATCAGAACCACGTTGAACAGTTCCTGTTGAGCTATACAGAGGTATGATGGTAACTGGTCAAATGAATGTCCATAATGACCCTGTAGGATGGGAAGAGTATACTTCAAGTGTTAATTGCTTGTGTGTGCCGTGTTTATCCTATTTCTGTAATTTAAAACCAGTTCTTTCTTCTGACTTACATTCGAGTATAATTAAGCGACTGACTACAGCTGACATGGTGCAGTTAAAATTTAAATTATCTGGCCATTATGGTTTGATCCTTTTGTGATGGGACCAATGGAAATTACATGATTGTCTCCTCTGTTGGAACAGAAGCTAATTCAGCGGAGGTTCTTATTCTGATTTTTTCCTCCCTGAACCAGCAGCATTGAACACAACTTTAATTCCACCTTTGATTGAATTAAATTAATCCAGTGCTGCCTGCTGCATTCTGTCAGCGGCTCCTCAAATAAGCCAAATAAATCAATACATATCAGGATGTTATCTCACTGACAGCAGCCTTTTCCTTAATATAATGGAGAAACAAGCACGTTGAGCTGGTTAAGGGATATGTACAAGCAATTTCTTTTGATGCAACATGGTATGTGTACAAAACCCTGTGGTATCCAGCTGTCAAATATATAAATGAAGTAAATGCAGGCGGCAGAGTCGATCTCACGGTGCTGGATTGCTCAGTGTTCTTCCCTCTTGCTTTGTCATCTTGAAACTGTAACTGAAGGCAAACAACATTTTTAAAATGTTTGTTCTGAACCACCACAAAGAAAGATACTTCTCCACTTTTAACAGTGCTTACTTGAGATTTATACTCAGAGGTTTACACCACTACCAGCGTACAAAGTATACACTTGGCTCTCCCTGAAGAAACCGTATTTGTTTCCATGTCTCTCTTTCTGTCTCTCTTACAGGGTGCTACAGAGATGTTGTACCACTATAAGTGGAACATGCATCCAAAAGCAAATCCCTGATTGTGCCTGTTGGTACCAGTAATGTTTTTGTTCGGAAGGGTTTGCACAGTTCCTTGATCTTTTTGTAACCAGACAGAGGCCTCAGCTGCAGTTCGTCATACAAATGAGACACCCATCATTAGCAACACCCATCCAGCTGGTACTAATCAAGAAGAATGGATGGTTCTCAGAAATATTATGCAGCAAATTAATGAAAGCAGAGAGTGTGTGCCAGCCCCTGATGGACATTGATAAATATCCCATTGTGGTCAACCAGCGTACAGCATTGGTAAGGCTACAATTCACACACTAATAGGTGAATGTACTGACATGATGATTAGGAGGTAGTGCAAAAACACATGAGAACCCACTCACATGGTTTTTTTTTTATACTGGCAAGTTCTAAACAGATATATCTTGTTTTATTCAATTAGTGACATTAGTTTCTCCATTACTTCTCTTCAGAAGATGTGTTTTTTCAATTACTGTTTTTCTAATCGCTTTCAAGGAAAATTAATTGTATATTTATAATCTGCCTTTTTGAAAGTGCTTTAAAATATGAATTAATTAATTTGTGAATATTTATGCATTTTCTACCAACTTGGAGGACTGAGTTATTGTGTAAGTTGTCTTTTCAATGTTTGAAAAAAATACATACTGATGTGTTTACCAAAGAAGCCATTGCTATATTAAAAAAGAAAAAAAAAACTGAATTACATTTAGCATTTTATTAGTATCAAGCAACAATTGTATTAATGTTTGTACATCAATTTCCTTTTCAGAATGCACACAGACATTTACTGTGAACCACTACAGGAGATTTCTTTTTTGGGAAAAAACCCATTCTTATAAGATGAAATTCCGCCTTAAAGTGGTTGTGCATGAAAGAGCAGCTGCTTTTACAGAAGCAATCACCCAAGGGAGAAAATCAAGATATAGAAACAAATACGCTACATTTGTGTCCTTAACCCCCCCCCCCCCCCCCCCCCCCCCCCCTTTCACAAGAATGTTAAACTAATCAAATTCAATGGTATTGCTTGCACATACTTTAATTTAAATCTTACCAAGATTCTGTCCTGATTGCGTGCCTAAAATGGTAATAAAGTAATTTGACACACTACAAACCTCTTTTAAATTCATAATGCATACCGTGAACCACAAAGCAAAGGAACAATTTCACAAGGGGAAATGTGTCTCTTTCTCATCTTATTGTAGTATTTAGCATTCACTTTGAAGGTGAAATTTGAGTAGCAATTTCTCTTATGTCAGCTTCACACTTGGCAATTTACAGCTGTTTACTAATTTGCAAGACCTCTGGGCTATTTTGGCCTTGGCATTTAAAGCCAGGTGCACATATGAATGCGTGACTGGGATTATGGGTTTTGCTACTGCATTCTGATATCTCATCAGCTAAAGCCTGAATGAAGACTATTGTGACTTATTTCCATCAATGTTACAATGTAACTTTGCATCCGAAAAATGGCATTTTGGACTCAACCGTAACATTTGACACATTGGAAGCCTCAACGTATTATTATTTATTAGAAAGGTCAGCTGAAAACATTTATTAGAAAATCAGTTAATTGTTTACCTGTAGAGTCGTCTGCTTTTCTACTCGAATACAGTGCTACTGAATCCAGGCAAAATGTCATGAAATTTCTTTAAATTTATTCTAAGCTTTAAATCAGAAGAATTAATTGATGCAGCATGTCCTTCCAGTTTTCTTTCTTTAACCAGAAAGTCTCATGTTTAATTCGGGCCAAGCTGTCATCAGGTTCAGTCAGCAGATCGTAGGTGTGAGCTTTTCAGACACATTTCTTTGAGACAATGATGAAATTGGAAGTCAGTCAGTCCTTTTCTAGCATTATTTAAACATATCACTTCATGTGATTTCTTAATGACATTTCTGGAACATTTCTTAAATATTTAAATTTGGTGCTATGTTTGGGCATTCAATATAACACACAGTTATCTATTATGGTTTGAAAATATGTCTATTCTGGTCAGCTGTCAGCCTTATGTAAAGGACACCATATGCCTGAGTGTTAGATTAAAAACGAAATGACTTATAAACCGAGTGACAGGTAATCATGAATCACATCTCTGCGTGTGTCCAAAATTGTTTTAATTAATGACATCTGTCACAACCACTTATGGAAAGGCTAAAACAACATGATCAAGGAGCAGGGGCTGTCAGGATCCTGTACCTTGTCTGTATGTTTATTCTGTGTATTTATATTTCCTGATTTCATTTGCTTATTTCCCTGATCTTTGTTTTATTGTGCTTATTTCCCCGCATTACCCTCACGATTGTCTGTTTATTTTCTCCCATTTATTCTCGGTGTTTATTATTTTCCTGATTTTGTGTATTGTGTTTAGTATTTTACCATCACTCTAGTTTCCTTGTCAGTCCGTGTTCCATGTTTCCCGAGATTCCACTCCCTGTCTTTGTCATTGCACTATTCAGGTGATTTTGGGTACATTCGGGTTTCCTCTGTATTTCGTATCTCGTTTTCTTCCTTCTGGCTTTCTTAATATTTGTATATAATACTAATGTACTAATCGTACTAACTGTTAGATTAGATTTAATACTAACCTGCTAACAAACTAATGTGTATATAATACTAACCAGCTAACCTACTGACATTAGAGTTTTAGAGTTCGCTACTAACATTACTAATTACTAATTCATCTTGAGTTTCTACACTGTAAATTCTAACAAGTTAAGTTTACTTAAAAAAAAGTTAGGAAACCGATTACCTTGGGAAAAGTAAGTAAACGAACTTAACTGTGTCAAGTACTGTGAAATTAGTATGTTTCAGTAAGATGTACTTTTTTTTGAAGTTGTGAGCACTTAATGTATCTTAGTATAGTTGAATTCAATCAAGCTGTTACAACTCAAATACTTTAAGTCACATTAACTTAATATATTCTGCCAAAACAAGTGGGCATTACTTGAAATTTGTAATACGCTACACTTAACGTATCTTTGTGTAGTCCACTTCAATGGAGTTGACAGGAACTCAATAAAGATAAGTCACATAAACTTAATATACTGTGCCAAAGTAAGTGAGCAGTACTTAATTTTAAGTAGTAAAATGCACTTAATAAACCTTAGTTCAACTAACTTGAAAATAACAACACACTAAATGGCATTATGAAAACCCTTTTTTATTTGTAAACTTGCAAAATGTTAACATTGCATATTATATTAACAATAACAACACGTTATATCATACTAACAATCAACATGCTGTTCCATTCTGAATCGTCTAAAAAGAGACCATCAAGGGTCAAGAGTTTGGCTCAACAATTGAGGGCATGATAAATAAATAAATAAATAAATAAATAAATAAATAAATAAAGAGACAGTTATTGTGACAATTAATAGTTTTTGTGGGAGGGATTATTCTCACGAGTTGTGTACCAAACACGTTTTCTTATTTCTGAAGAATACAATATGGAGACCTCTGCAGCTCGACAAAAAAAAAGTATTCTGTCACAGTTTCTTCATCAAAACATTAAAAAAGAAGTAAAATAAAATATTAAATTCAGTAAAAATAAATGCATAAAATATTCAATAGTTTTTTTAATTGTTCAGCCCTATCATATACTCTCACTCATTCACACACCACACTCACAGACAGCTGTCCCTAGCCACTACATCTAGATCAAAAGAGCATTTTTTAATGTTTGCAGTTTTGGGCTGAGCTTTTGTTGTCCGAGGTTCAACAGTATCTTCTGGATGAACTCAAATGTGTTCTTCATACCTTTGGGGTAATCCAGATGGAGTGCATATATTAAGCCGAATAGCAGACAAAGTGCTTGAGCATGTGTGGGAATCTCATCCAGGACAAGGTTTCCTTCAAGGATGATTGCAATGCTGCTTATCTTTGGTGGCGTGTCCTCAGTCATGACTGAAAGAACCCCAACAGGCACCTGGGTGAAGTCATAGTTGGTGTCCGAATCCTGCATTCAAAATAAAATGACAAATAAATTTAGGTGGATGTTATGACCCAGTGTTATAATGTGTTCACTCCTGTAATCAAAGTGACTGCAGGAATCACAATTTAAAATCACACACAAGAAACCAGGCACTCTGGAATATTGTCTTACAAAGCTCTTTTGAAAAAGTATTCTAAAAAAAAATCCGTAAAGATTTTTTTAATGTGTGCTGAATTTTGAGCTAATTTTCCTAGGCTACTACTCAATGGTGTGGTGTACATTTTACGACATCAGACCTCAGCTTCAGTTCTCAAGCATCAGACAAAATGACATTGGTGTTTAGACTAAAAGGCTTCAGGTCTTTGTAAGAACTCTATCATTTAAAGGAGTCATCACCTGGAAAACACAGTTTTCCTTGTTAATGCATGTATATTGAAGTTGGACTTGCCTGAAAATTTGGAGTTTGAAAGTGGCTTTGTTTTTTCGTTTGGCCACTTTGTTTAAACCACAAGGGTGTGCACCTAAAAACACAAGGTTTTGATTCTGCTCCTGAGCTGACGTCCAGCGTAGGAGGCTCTTTGCAGCCCGGCCTCTCTACCCCACCCCCCCCACACACAGAGCAGAACAGACAAGGGGTCTGAAGAGGTCCCAAAGACAAATAAGTTTTAAAGTATTTATCTGAAATAAATAACTTATATTATCAGAAACAAATACATCCGAAATAACTTATTTATTTTTTACTTATTTTTTATTTTAAACCAGACCTGAACAATAACGTTTTTTTCTGAAATCTGAGAACTGAACCTGAGGTCTGATGATGTCATAAAATGTCTACTGTACGATGGTCATATGATCATCATCATGAATGTACTCACCGAGACTCTGATGAAGAATTCGCTGGAATCATCTCCCAGATGCAGGGGCAGACATTGCAGGACAGCAGTGCGTGTTGTGGTGATGTCATTGGCCTCATGGAAAAGATGACAATAAGCAGAAGACTATAGGAAAGGCAAAATTATTTGAAAAAAAATCTGTATATATGTGTGTTACAACATTGAATTCTAAGTGCTTGAGGTAGTTAAAGAATGACTTGTAGAAGTAGTAGTTATTATACAAAGTAGTAGTAGCAGCTGTAGGCCTAGTTGAAGCAAGCAAGCACTAACATAAGGTGGTAATGATGAAGAATCTGAAACAACACTTACTTGTGTATTGATTGGCTGGAGGAGGCGATCAAGTGACTGGCCTACAACTCCTTTTTGGATCTGAAGATGTCAATGAGATGAGTGGAGTGGTGGTCCAGAGCTTCGTAGAAGTCTTTCTTGAGGTTCTTACTGGCAACTCTGTAGAACTCGGCAAACACCTTAAGAAACAAAAAACACATCCAAAGAATTGTTTACTTCATCATGGTAGTCATTTAATGCCAATAGTCCATTTGACTGTTACATACGGCACATTTCTCAAAAAGTGATGACCAGATTGCAGAAATTGATTGTGTTAGCTCTACAACCAAACTGCAAGGACAAAAAACTGCAGACGTGGAGAATGACGGTATGTGGAAGCCTCATATTGTAACACTATTTTCTCCAAAAGCTGAGATTGAGTTTTGATCAAATCCTCTTGTAGGCAGGTGTAGGTAGGTGCATAGTGTAACATGGTGAAAATAGGTTTTTATAAAATGTAAAATGTTCACTAATGTGGATGGAACTTACAAATCAGATAAATAAAACCACCTCATGACTTCAAAGACTGTCCTATTTAGTGATAAACCTAAAGACTTTAGTGATGTTTTAAATGTACTTTAGGCTATGCTAACTTCCCATGACCATTTGCCATAACTTTAGACACTACAGACGATTAAAATAATTTAATGAAACAACAGAGACAATGAAAATAATGATAACTTGTGGTGTGGTTCAGTATAGTGCAGCACAAGTGGGCCATACCTGACTTTCTGTGAACAGCGCAGGCCAGCGTTCCATAATCCTTTTGACTGGATGCTGTTCTTCCACAATTTCTTTGCATCGCAATTTCTGGTCCAATTTCATAAAAAATAAAACAAAACATCTTATTTGTACATAATTCAATTACAAGGAAGTTACCATGGCAATCATATTTTACAGTGTTTGACTAATTGTTCCTCACTCGTTTTACGATATAAACCGAACATTGCAATTCTTTTTTAGCAAAGCGAACTTCAGCAGCAGAGAAATAGCTCTCTTTATACTAATAATAGTATTATACTAAGTGTAAATATCAGCGAGACAGTTTAGTAACTGTCT